>CM060963.1:210172184-210449684 GCA_030765045.1 Tenodera sinensis
GGGTTAGCAGCAAAACAATAAGATAAGTGAAGTTTTTAGTTTCTAATTTGTTCTTACTTTAGTAAATTCACACATATTTTACATGTCAGACTATATCCATTTAATACGTGTAAATTGCTTGCTATATGAATATTATATCTATTTTGTAAACGTCAGTATCAAATCTGAAGCTATTCAGCGAAATGAAACATGGACAATGTCGATCGTAAGAAAAAGTTATGCCACAAAGATTTTTAAGAAAATTCCTCCATGCCAAACTAATCTTTACATGGAAAAGGTTTGGAAAATTTTGATTTTCTGAAAAATAGCTCCAACAGTTTTGATTAAAATTTCATATGTTTAAGATATTTTTATGGCAAATGAATTTTGAATTTTCTGTTTATAGGCTATGTAGTTGTGTTTACTCTTGGTGACGTTGGTATAACTGGTAAATTGTAAGAGATGGACCAAATCTTACTATAAAAAAATTGTAGACCTTGTTAAAATACACAAGTTATGTCTATATAGGTTCTTTTATGGAGTGAACCATTTTGCAGATATTCCTTGTTATTTGTGGGAGTTTTGGAGAACTTATACTTTTCTCAAATGGAAGGTTGTTATTCAGTTTATCTGTTGGGTCATTCAAAGAGAATGGAATTTAAAAGCTTTGAAAGATGTGACTTCACTCAAAGCTTACTGTATTCCCACATCTATATGACAATCAGAAGCATGATAATTTCTGCAAATGTTCATCTCAACTAACATAAAAAGATATAGGAATAAGAATTTGTAAGAATGGTTAGTGAATGTGAGTTATGACATGGTATGTTACAGCACATTGTACAACCTGGAGTTTGGTCGTGTGATGGACTCGGTGAGAGGTCATGAGGATGCAGTGTCTTGCCTTGTGTGGGGCAGTTCATCGCAACTGTTGATATCAGGATCATGGGACTGTTCAGTGCGAGTGTGGAAGGGCATGGCAGAAGGAAAACGTATCAAACCTGCTTCATCCCTGGTCGTCCAACTTGACCATGATTCACACATCACGTGCCTGGCTCTAACAAGGTAAGTGCTTCAGTTTAAATGAGAGGCAACCAGTTACGAGACAGCCTAACATCTCTACAGAGGGAAACATACGACAGTCTTTGTGGGCATTGTGATTATCAGCTAAGGATCTTTTTGAAGTAGTAATATCCTGTTTGAGATCATTTTGAGTCACTTTTTTACTCTCACCTTCACTTAAATTGTTTTAAAAACAGGAAATGTTTTCAAGACTGTTTGGTCCCATCATCAGCCGTTGGGTGACTGACGCTATCTTCTTGTCCCCCGCTCTCTGTTACTATCGTCCTGCTGCCATCTGGTGTTGGGACGCAGAGCTTTAACACTTCATTTAAAGCTGGGATTTCAAAGTAAATCACTTTATTGTTGTTTTTGATTATGTAATTTTTTTCCCAAATGTGCAGCTCTATTGGTGAATTTAGAGATTTTAACAATTTTGTAATGAGGCCACTGTTGTGGTTTTCATTCCAAAAGTGGTGTGCCACAGCAGACTTTTCCGTTTGTTTTAATGTTATGTTCCTCCTTTAGTCTGATATCTTGTGAGTGGTGTTAACGTAGTGGTTTGAGCTTTTCTGCATTTTTTGACATGTTCCTAATGCTGGCTGACTTGATTCCATTTAGTACTACTGTTTCTTGTATATTGGTGCAGTTTTTTTAATTATAATATTACTGATGAGGGGTGTAAGGGATAGTGATGCGCCTCCTATAGCCTCTGCTACCCAATTCCCATCCTCATCCTGCCCGTGGTGCACCCTGCTTTTAACAGATGAGGCTCTGGGGACCGAATCACAGTGGTATAACTGTTTCATCTAAAATGGAGGAAATGTCATTTACATATGTGCTGGCCTATCACAGCACAACAGCGTCCCTCAGAGGCACATGAGGGGAAGGTCGGTGGATCTAAATACCACCTATTTAGTCCTCCCGGCTAGGTCCGATGGACCCGTTGACCAACGATTGGTGTGGTCCCCCTTGCAAAATGGGGGTTTAAGTTGGGTGATGTAACTGCCACATTGTAAAACTGGTGCCCGTTAAGAAAACAGTTACATGAAAGCCTCACAACTGCTTAACAAGTCATCTCTACAGAATAGGTATCTCAGCTTCACCAATATGTGTCCTGTGTAACGATCCAGCAGAAATGAACGAAGACCACTTGAAGACCTGTTGTTGTAGTGTTTAACGCCCGCTTTTACTACTATGGCACCGCAGGCGGTGACACTGATGATACATGAAGATGGAGCACCGGTGGAATGAGATGGCGGGGGAAACCGGAGTACCCGGAGAAAACCCACCCTGACGCCGCTTCGTCCACCACGAATACCACATGCGGGTCCCTGGGATCGAACCCGGGCCGCCTAGGTGGTAGGCGAGTGTTGAAGACCTGTGAAGCATTAAGATCAGAAGAAACTACAGTTCAAAAGTATTGGAAATCACGAATGCTAATGACTTCATTGCCAGATGCAAGGCACTAGAAAACAACATATTGCTGATGATGTTGTGCTTTTGACTCTTTCGTTATCTCGGGTCGTGGTACAGGGTGAAATAATACATACACAGGATACAACTTTTTCACATTTTATTTGCACCTTTTTTGTTGAATATTACACGTGTGACACTTTAGTTAACATTCCTTACACATGAACCGACTTCCTCAATGGTTTCTTCATGCTGCTTGTCGTTTTAAATCACACTTTTAGCGTCTAAACCTGCACATATCAAAAACACGTCTTCTCTTCTTAGACACTAGGATGCTAAAACACTAAAAATCTAGCATTTGCTTTTAACAACTTGTGTGTATTCATACGCGTATATGTCCATCTCCTACAGTGTCATCTTACATGTTAAATAGTTCCCGGAATGTTGAGGAAATGATCTCCATCCATCCTCCCTACACTTTTAATATTAAATGTAAAATGATTCTTATAATTATATGTATTAAAGTTGAATATATTCCTTAAGATTAATGACATTATTAAATATTATTCTCAACAACGAGACAATGGTAATACACTCTCAGTACTTAACAAATCCTTACCAACATGAAAAGTAAACTATATTTACAATAAATATTTACATAAATACTTTCTTTTCGGGGTCTGACCACATATTCTGTCTCAATATGATGTTGCTCTTTCAGAAATATCTCTTTACTTAAAGGGACATATAACCGGTGAATTAAGCTTCTAAATACTGCTAGTTGGTGTGAAACTGGGTTGCAACTATTTTTCTTTATGTAATTGTCCACATGTGTGGGCTTTCTGTATATTCCAAAATTTATACCATCTACATCTCTAGTAATTTTGAGGTCCAGGAAAGGTAATGTGTTGTTGTCTTCTATTTCAATTGTAAGTGTTATATGGTTGTCCTGTAGGTTTAGTAATTTCAGAGAGTTTTGTTTTTGTTTCTGGGGGATTGTGGCGAAGATGTCATCAACGTATCTTCTCCAAAATTTGAACATATGCGGAAAGGAATTTACTATGTGAGGTTTGAAATGGTTCATGTACATACCTGCTAAAAATGGTGACAGCGGGCTCCCCATAGTTAAACCTTGGGATTGTCTGTAGAATTTATTGTCAAATGTGAAGTAATTATTCTTTGTGCAAATTTCCGTGAGGTTAACAATGTCGCTTATTTCTGTAGGATCTATTGTAGTCTGAGTCAACCATCTCCTAATGAGTGTAGGTATTTTTTCCACCGGGATGCTGGTAAGAAGAGATTTAACGTAGAAAGAAACCATTATGTGGCCTTCAGGGATATTGTAGTTCTGTAGGTATTTTACGAGTTCCAAGGAGTTCTCAATTCTTAAATTTTCAAATTTTGTGTAAGACTTTAGTTTGTTTGCTAGCCATTTGCAATGAGGTAAGTGGGTGAATTAATGCCGTTATGATGGGGTCCTGTTTGTGTACTTCTGGTAGGCAATATAGTCATGGCAGTATGGGATTAGAGGGTTTTAGGTTAACTTTTTCTGTTGCTGATAATGTTTTTGTAACTTGTAAAGCTTTATTGGTTGATGTGGTATATGTGGTTAGAGGATTTTTTGGGATTTCTTCATATTCTGCACTATCTAGCATAAGATTAACTCTACAGTTGTATTTATCTTTATCCAAAATAACCAGGGAATTGCCCTTGCCTGCTTTTAGGTACACCACTGGTTTCTTGTTTAGGTTTTCTATTGTTTTTTTAAAGTATGATTTGAAGCTTTCCTGGCGACGAACATATTCAAGATGTTCTCGGGCTTCGAGCCAGGTGTAGTGATGAAGAGTCATCGACATTTTAGGAGTGTGCGTCTCTCCCATCATCAGGATGAATGATTAGCAAGAATGAAGGGACCAGTATATGTACTGTCCGCTAGCACGTACCTGGTAGAAAACACCCAGTCTAATGTGGAGGTGGTTCACCGCTCCGTTGGAATCTGTTTTTGAGCCGGTCAATTTCTAACTTTAAGGCTGGTTTCCAGGAGGGACTAAACTGCAATCCAGCGTCCCGGTTGAGTGTGTTCTTCTTGGAGGAGATGGACAGAGCCTCCTTAACCCTCCGTTCCCATAAATCGCACAACTTGTCAGGCTGCATTAAGTGTATGGACTGTTCCTGCTCCTTGACTCTGGCGGAACTGGTCCTGCCGGTTTGAGCTCCACATTAGACTTGGTGTTTTCTACTCGGCAAGTACATATACTGTTCCTTTCACTCTTACTAGTCATTCATCATCCTGATGATGGGAAAGATGTACCCTCCCGAAATGTCGATGGCTCTTCATCACTACACCTGGTTTGAAGCCTGAGAACATCTTGAATATATTGTTCTTTTTGTTGTTGTAGTTGTTCAGTTTTGGGTGTAATTGTTTTAAAATCTCTAGGCATTCAATTTTTACTTTAAAAGTGTATTCATTTTGTAGGTTGTTTGTGCCTATTTCAATGTCAGTGATAGAATCTTCTTTGTTTTGCAAGAAGCTTACACATGTTTTTAAACCTTTTTGTCGTAGGCTCATTTCTTCGGTTGTAAACTCTTGTTGCGATAGGTTAATTACGTTTTGCTGTTGATTAATATCCTGGCTTTTGTGTTGAAAAAATCCAATCTGGCATGGTTTAAATTCTTTTAACTTCGTTTTAAGTTTCTCGTTTTTCTTGATCATGAATTTGTTTAGTTTTTCCTGTACTGCATTTCGTAGTTTTGCCACATGCGTATTCCTAATTGTTTTGCTCACAAAAAACCTGCTGAACAAACCACTTAACAATACCATCCCTTACAATCTCAAATCTGGAATTTCAGCGTGGATTTGCTCTGTTGTATTATTAAATGTTATCCCACAATTGTCAGGACTTCAGGAACGACACTTGCATCACTCTCCATTTGCATGAAATTGTAATTCATCAACAAATGTCACTCTGAATGTTTCAGATTTAATACCCACTTGCTGTGCAACACGTCTTAAGAGCATTTAAGTGATTCACCAATTTTATCATTTGACAGGTTTAGTGTTTAGCAACCCCGTTCTCTTAACCTAATCAACCAACATGAGACTGCAATATCTGTATTTGGAATTGGAAATGTCTATATAATTCAGGTTTTACATATCTATTGTACATAAAAATTGTTCAAGTGTGAATCTTCAGTGTTTACTGTTGCCTCAGCAGTCACTTGATTGGTTGCCCCTCTCCTTGGCAGTCTCCATGCACTTGGCTGGAGCTCGACCAGTAGCAAAAAGCAGGCGAATCTTGCTGGCTAGGAATAAATATTGGTGCATGAGTAGTTTAGCTTCAGTTCCCCTGAGGATGGCAGCAGACACTGAAAGCCTGAGCACTTACCCAAATTTAAACTGGCTGGTAGCCTGAGAAAGCATCATAAATAACCAATGCCAGAAAAGCTGCCAATCATTAATAATGAAATTAATATAAATATCATCAATTGACACAATATGAACAAATGTCAGGTGCATACTATTAACATTAACATGTCTATTTGATAGGAATCAAATAAATATTTTGTGTAAGAGGTAGAACTGGAACTTAAAAATTCAATGCCACAACTGGGATTTGAACCACAGACCTTCTACCTCTTAAACTTTGCCCACACACGGCTTGTGTGTTTAAAAACACCAACAGTAAGTTTGTTGGCATAAATAAATAAATATTTTGTGTATTTAATTTGTATTACAATGTGGTCTACATTCTGCAGTACTGTGTCCTACAGAAGCTACCAGGGGAATTGTGAAAGTTGTCACCAATGCCATAAAGGTGGTCACTTGTTTTACGAAAATGAAATATAAATTCAGACTATAACAAAAGAGCTTAGACGACCTCACATCTGTTATAACAGCACCATACTTTTGTTTCAGGGATAACAAACAACTTGTGTCTGGGACACAAGATGGAGACCTCTTCCTGTGGGATATGGAATCGTATTCCTTAAAGCAGCAATTACCAGGTATATACTAGTGTCATCATAGTAATATTAGAACCATTCAATGCTCACAAGTTAATAACGAAATCATTCTCCTTCTTGCTTCCCAATATTTTGATGTCAAAGTTTGAAAGGCCATAACAGATTCACAATACCATTTGTTGTTCACAATAAGCAATATGCAGATGCCACTATTCCAATTCCTAAAAGATGCTCATTAAAGCAATCGTGTCTTGTGATATGTTGAAATGCAGGAACAGAGCATTTTCTCATACAACCTTAAAGTAGGTTTCTGTTGAACAGAAAAACAGACCACAAATTTGTTGGAACAGATACAGAAAGTGTTGAACTATTTTTGAACACATTCAATACCAAAATTGAGACATTGTCACATTGTCGGACCAACTTCAATATCTGTGTGTGTAGAAGTGTGGGTTTGGTACCACAACCATCTCTTTATGGTGACTGACTGCTGAGATGGTGGAACAGATGGAAATAATTGGAAGCTAGGTCCGGTCTGGAGACTGATGGTATGATGTGTGTGTGTATGTTTCAGGACAGGAAGGGAATGTGCTGCATGTTGCGTGAATGTATCAGAGAGATAGCACATGATGTGTGTGTATGTTTCAGGACATGAAGGGAATGTGCTGTATGTTGGGTGAATGTATCAGAGAGATAGCACATGATGTATGTGTGTATGTTTCAGGACATGAAGGGAATGTGCTGCATGTTGGGTGAATCTATCAGAGAGATAGCACATGATGTGTGTGTGTGTGTTTCAGGACCTGAAGGGAATGTGCTACATGTTGGGTGAATGTATCAGAGAGATAGCACATGATGTGTGTGTGTATGTTTCAGGACATGAAGGGAATGTGCTGTATGTTGGGTGAATGTATCAGAGAGATAGCACATGATGTGTGTGTGTATGTTTCAGGACATGAAGGGAATGTGCTGTATGTTGGGTGAATGTATCAGAGAGATAGCACATGATGTGTGTGTGTATGTTTCAGGACATGAAGGGAATGTGCTGTATGTTGGGTGAATGTATCAGAGAGATAGCACATGATGTGTGTGTATGTTTCAGGACATGAAGGGAATGTGCTGTATGTTGGGTGAATGTATCAGAGAGATAGCACATGATGTGTGTGTGTATGTTTCAGGACCTGAAGGGAATGTGCTACATGTTGGGTGAATGTATCAGAGAGATAGCACATGATGTGTGTGTGTGTATGTTTCAGGACATGAAGGGAATCTGCTGTATGTTGGGTGAATGTATCAGAGAGATAGCACATGATGTGTGTGTATGTTTCAGGACATGAAGGGAATGTGCTGTATGTTGGGTGAATGTATCAGAGAGATAGCACATGATGTGTGTATGTGTGTTTCAGGACATGAAGGGAATGTGCTGTATGTTGGGTGAATGTATCAGAGAGATAGCACATGATGTGTGTATGTGTGTTTCAGGACATGAAGGGAATGTGCTACATGTTGGGTGAATGTATCAGAGAGATAGCACATGATGTGTATGTATGTTTCAGGACATGAAGGGAATGTGCTGCATGTTGGGTGAATGTATCAGAGAGATAGCACATGATGTGTGTATGTGTGTTTCAGGACATGAAGGGAATGTGCTGTATGTTGGGTGAATGTATCAGAGAGATAGCACATGATGTGTGTGTATGTATGTTTCAGGACATGAAGGGAATGTGCTGCATGTTGGGTGAATGTATCAGAGAGATAGCACATGATGTGTGTATGTTTCAGGACATGAAGGGAATGTGCTGTATGTTGCGTGAATGTATCAGAGAGATAGCACATGATGTGTGTATGTGTGTTTCAGGACATGAAGGGAATGTGCTGCATGTTGGGTGAATGTATCAGAGAGATAGCACATGATGTGTGTGTGTATGTTTCAGGACATGAAGGGAATGTGCTGTATGTTGGGTGAATGTATCAGAGAGATAGCACATGATGTGTGTATGTATGTTTCAGGACATGAAGGGAATGTGCTGTATGTTGGGTGAATGTATCAGAGAGATAGCACATGATGTGTGTATGTTTCAGGACATGAAGGGAATGTGCTGTATGTTGGGTGAATGTATCAGAGAGATAGCACATGATGTATGTATGTATGTTTCAGGACATGAAGGGAATGTGCTGTATGTTGGGTGAATGTATCAGAGAGATAGCACATGATGTATGTATGTATGTTTCAGGACATGAAGGGAATGTGCTGTATGTTGTGTGAATGTATCAGAGAGATAGCACATGATGTGTGTATGTGTGTTTCAGGACATGAAGGGAATGTGCTGTATGTTGGGTGAATGTATCAGAGAGATAGCACATGATGTGTGTATGTTTCAGGACATGAAGGGAATGTGCTACATGTTGGGTGAATGTATCAGAGAGATAGCACATGATGTGTGTATGTTTCAGGACATGAAGGGAATGTGCTGCATGTTGGGTGAATGTATATGAGAGATAGCACATGATGTGTGTATGTTTCAGGACATGAAGGGAATGTGCTGTATGTTGGGTGAATGTATCAGAGAGATAGCACATGATGTGTGTGTATGTTTCAGGACATGAAGGGAATGTGCTGTATGTTGAGTGAATGTATCAGAGAGATAGCACATGATGTGTGTATGTATGTTTCAGGACATGAAGGGAATGTGCTGTATGTTGGGTGAATGTATCAGAGAGATAGCACATGATGTGTGTGTGTGTGTATGTTTCAGGACATGAAGGGAATGTGCTGCATGTTGGGTGAATGTATCACAGAGATAGCACATGATGTGTGTGTGTATGTTTCAGGACATGAAGGGAATGTGCTGCATGTTGGGTGAATGTATCAGAGAGATAGCACATGATGTATGTGTGTTTCAGGACATGAAGGGAATGTGCTGTATGTTGGGTGAATGTATCAGAGAGATAGCACATGATGTGTGTGTGTGTGTGTATGTTTCAGGACATGAAGGGAATGTGCTACATGTTGGGTGAATGTATCAGAGAGATAGCACATGATGTGTGTGTGTGTATGTTTCAGGACATGAAGGGAATGTGCTGCATGTTGGGTGAATGTATCAGAGAGATAGCACATGATGTGTGTGTGTTTCAGGACATGAAGGGAATGTGCTGTATGTTGGGTGAATGTATCAGAGAGATAGCACATGATGTGTGTATGTTTCAGGACATGAAGGGAATGTGCTACATGTTGGGTGAATGTATCAGAGAGATAGCACATGATGTGTGTATGTTTCAGGACATGAAGGGAATGTGCTGTATGTTGGGTGAATGTATCAGAGAGATAGCACATGATGTGTGTGTGTTTCAGGACATGAAGGGAATATACTGTATGTTGGGTGAATGTATCAGAGAGATAGCACATGATGTGTGTGTATGTATGTTTCAGGACATGAAGGGAATGTGCTGCATGTTGGGTGAATGTATCAGAGAGATAGCACATGATGTGTGTATGTTTCAGGACATGAAGGGAATGTGCTGTATGTTGGGTGAATGTATCAGAGAGATAGCACATGATGTGTGTATGTTTCAGGACATGAAGGGAATGTGCTGCATGTTGGGTGAATGTATCAGAGAGATAGCACATGATGTGTGTATGTTTCAGGACATGAAGGGAATGTGCTACATGTTGGGTGAATGTATCAGAGAGATAGCACATGATGTGTGTATGTTTCAGGACATGAAGGGAATGTGCTGTATGTTGGGTGAATGTATCAGAGAGATAGCACATGATGTGTGTGTATGTTTCAGGACATGAAGGGAATGTGCTGTATGTTGGGTGAATGTATCAGAGAGATAGCACATGATGTGTGTATGTATGTTTCAGGACATGAAGGGAATGTGCTGTATGTTGGGTGAATGTATCAGAGAGATAGCACATGATGTGTGTGTTTCAGGACATGAAGGGAATGTGCTGCATGTTGGGTGAATGTATCAGAGAGATAGCACATGATGTGTGTGTGTATGTTTCAGGACATGAAGGGAATGTGCTGTATGTTGGGTGAATGTATCAGAGAGATAGCACATGATGTATGTATGTTTCAGGACATGAAGGGAATGTGCTGCATGTTGGGTGAATGTATCAGAGAGATAGCACATGATGTGTGTGTGTGTGTTTCAGGACATGAAGGAAATGTGCTGTATGTTGGGTGAATGTATCAGAGAGATAGCACATGATGTGTGTATGTGTGTTTCAGGACATGAAGGGAATGTGCTGTATGTTGGGTGAATGTATCAGAGAGATAGCACATGATGTGTGTGTGTGTGTGTTTCAGGACATGAAGGGAATGTGCTGTATGTTGGGTGAATGTATCAGAGAGATAGCACATGATGTGTGTATGTTTCAGGACATGAAGGGAATGTGCTGCATGTTGGGTGAATGTATCAGAGAGATAGCACATGATGTGTGTATGTTTCAGGACATGAAGGGAATGTGCTGCATGTTGGGTGAATGTATCAGAGAGATAGCACATGATGTGTGTATGTTTCAGGACATGAAGGGAATGTGCTACATGTTGGGTGAATGTATCAGAGAGATAGCACATGATGTGTGTATGTTTCAGGACATGAAGGGAATGTGCTGTATGTTGGGTGAATGTATCAGAGAGATAGCACATGATGTGTGTGTATGTTTCAGGACATGAAGGGAATGTGCTGCATGTTGGGTGAATGTATCAGAGAGATAGCACATGATGTGTGAATGTATGTTTCAGGACATGAAGGGAATGTGCTGTATGTTGGGTGAATGTATCAGAGAGATAGCACATGATGTGTGTGTTTCAGGACATGAAGGGAATGTGCTGCATGTTGGGTGAATGTATCAGAGAGATAGCACATGATGTGTGTGTGTATGTTTCAGGACATGAAGGGAATGTGCTGTATGTTGGGTGAATGTATCAGAGAGATAGCACATGATGTATGTATGTTTCAGGACATGAAGGGAATGTGCTGCATGTTGGGTGAATGTATCAGAGAGATAGCACATGATGTGTGTGTGTGTGTTTCAGGACATGAAGGAAATGTGCTGTATGTTGGGTGAATGTATCAGAGAGATAGCACATGATGTGTGTATGTGTGTTTCAGGACATGAAGGGAATGTGCTGTATGTTGGGTGAATGTATCAGAGAGATAGCACATGATGTGTGTGTGTGTTTCAGGACATGAAGGGAATGTGCTGTATGTTGGGTGAATGTATCAGAGAGATAGCACATGATGTGTGTATGTTTCAGGACATGAAGGGAATGTGCTGCATGTTGGGTGAATGTATCAGAGAGATAGCACATGATGTATGTATGTGTGTTTCAGGACATGAAGGGAATGTGTTGCATGTTGGGTGAATGTATCAGAGAGATAGCACATGATGTGTGTATGTGTGTTTCAGGACATGAAGGGAATGTGCTACATGTTGGGTGAATGTATCAGAGAGATAGCACATGATGTGTGTATGTTTCAGGACATGAAGGGAATGTGCTGTATGTTGTGTGAATGTATCAGAGAGATAGCACATGATGTATGTATGTGTATGTTTCAGGACATGAAGGGAATGTGCTGCATGTTGTGTGAATGTATCAGAGAGATAGCACATGATGTGTGTGTGTTTCAGGACATGAAGGGAATGTGCGGTATGTTGTGTGAATGTATCAGAGAGATAGCACATGATGTGTGTGTGTTTCAGGACATGAAGGGAATGTGCTGCATGTTGTGTGAATGTATCAGAGAGATAGCACATGATGTATGTATGTTTCAGGACATGAAGGGAATGTGCGGTATGTTGTGTGAATGTATCAGAGAGATAGCACATGATGTATGTATGTGTATGTTTCAGGACATGAAGGGAATGTGCTGCATGTTGTGTGAATGTATCAGAGAGATAGCACATGATGTGTGTATGTTTCAGGACATGAAGGGAATGTGCTACATGTTGGGTGAATGTATCAGAGAGATAGCACATGATGTATGTATGTGTATGTTTCAGGACATGAAGGGAATGTGCTGCATGTTGGGTGAATGTATCAGAGAGATAGCACATGATGTATGTGTGTTTCAGGACATGAAGGGAATGTGCTGTATGTTGGGTGAATGTATCAGAGAGATAGCACATGATGTGTGTGTGTGTGTATGTTTCAGGACATGAAGGGAATGTGCTACATGTTGGGTGAATGTATCAGAGAGATAGCACATGATGTGTGTGTGTGTATGTTTCAGGACATGAAGGGAATGTGCTGCATGTTGGGTGAATGTATCAGAGAGATAGCACATGATGTGTGTGTGTTTCAGGACATGAAGGGAATGTGCTGTATGTTGGGTGAATGTATCAGAGAGATAGCACATGATGTATGTGTGTTTCAGGACATGAAGGGAATGTGCTGTATGTTGGGTGAATGTATCAGAGAGATAGCACATGATGTGTGTGTGTATGTTTCAGGACATGAAGGGAATGTGCTGTATGTTGGGTGAATGTATCAGAGAGATAGCACATGATGTGTGTATGTTTCAGGACATGAAGGGAATGTGCTGCATGTTGGGTGAATGTATCAGAGAGATAGCACATGATGTGTGTATGTTTCAGGACATGAAGGGAATGTGCTGCATGTTGGGTGAATGTATCAGAGAGATAGCACATGATGTATGTGTGTTTCAGGACATGAAGGGAATGTGCTGTATGTTGGGTGAATGTATCAGAGAGATAGCACATGATGTGTGTGTGTATGTTTCAGGACATGAAGGGAATGTGCTACATGTTGGGTGAATGTATCAGAGAGATAGCACATGATGTGTGTGTGTTTCAGGACATGAAGGGAATGTGCTGCATGTTGGGTGAATGTATCAGAGAGATAGCACATGATGTGTGTGTTTCAGGACATGAAGGGAATGTGCTGCATGTTGGGTGAATGTATCAGAGAGATAGCACATGATGTGTGTATGTTTCAGGACATGAAGGGAATGTGCTGCATGTTGGGTGAATGTATCAGAGAGATAGCACATGATGTGTGTGTGTGTGTGTGTTTCAGGACATGAAGGGAATGTGCTGCATGTTGGGTGAATGTATCAGAGAGATAGCACATGATGTGTGTGTTTATGTTTCAGGACATGAAGGGAATGTGCTACATGTTGGGTGAATGTATCAGAGAGATAGCACATGATGTGTGTGTGTATGTTTCAGGACATGAAGGGAATGTGCTACATGTTGGGTGAATTTATCAGAGAGATAGCACATGATGTATGTATGTGTATGTTTCAGGACATGAAGGGAATGTGCTGCATGTTGGGTGATGTATCAGAGAGATAGCACATGATGTATGTGTGTTTCAGGACATGAAGGGAATGTGCTGTATGTTGTGTGAATGTATCAGAGAGATAGCACATGATGTATGTATGTGTATGTTTCAGGACATGAAGGGAATGTGCTGCATGTTGTGTGAATGTATCAGAGAGATAGCACATGATGTGTGTATGTTTCAGGACATGAAGGGAATGTGCTACATGTTGGGTGAAAGTATCAGAGAGATAGCACATGATGTATGTATGTGTATGTTTCAGGACATGAAGGGAATGTTCTGCATGTTGGGTGAATGTATCAGAGAGACAGCACATGATGTATGTGTGTTTCAGGACATGAAGGGAATGTGCTACATGTTGGGTGAATGTATCAGAGAGATAGCACATGATGTATGTGTGTTTCAGGACATGAAGGGAATGTGCTACATGTTGGGTGAATGTATCAGAGAGATAGCACATGATGTATGTATGTGTATGTTTCAGGACATGAAGGGAATGTGCTGCATGTTGGGTGAATGTATCAGAGAGATAGCACATGATGTATGTGTGTTTCAGGACATGAAGGGAATGTGCTGTATGTTGTGTGAATGTATCAGAGAGATAGCACATGATGTGTGTGTGTATGTTTCAGGACATGAAGGGAATGTGCTGTATGTTGGGTGAATGTATCAGAGAGATAGCACATGATGTGTGTGTGTTTCAGGACATGAAGGGAATGTGCTGCATGTTGGGTGAATGTATCAGAGAGATAGCACATGATGTGTGTGTGTTTCAGGACATGAAGGGAATGTGCTGCATGTTGGGTGAATGTATCAGAGAGATAGCACATGATGTGTGTGTGTTTCAGGACATGAAGGGAATGTGCTGTATGTTGGGTGAATGTATCAGAGAGACAGCACATGATGTGTATGTATGTTTCAGGACATGAAGGGAATGTGCTACATGTTGGGTGAATGTATCAGAGAGATAGCACATGATGTGTGTGTGTTTCAGGACATGAAGGGAATATCCTGCATGTTGGGTGAATGTATCAGAGAGATAGCACATGATGTGTGTATGTTTCAGGACATGAAGGGAATGTGCTGTATGTTGGGTGAATGTATCAGAGAGATAGCACATGATGTGTGTATGTTTCAGGACATGAAGGGAATGTGCTGTATGTTGGGTGAATGTATCAGAGAGATAGCACATGATGTGTGTATGTTTCAGGACATGAAGGGAATGTGCTGTATGTTGGGTGAATGTATCAGAGAGATAGCACATGATGTGTGTGTGTTTCAGGACATGAAGGGAATATCCTGCATGTTGGGTGAATGTATCAGAGAGATAGCACATGATGTGTGTATGTTTCAGGACATGAAGGGAATGTGCTGTATGTTGGGTGAATGTATCAGAGAGATAGCACATGATGTGTGTATGTTTCAGGACATGAAGGGAATGTGCTGTATGTTGGGTGAATGTATCAGAGAGATAGCACATGATGTGTGTATGTTTCAGGACATGAAGGGAATGTGCTGCATGTTGGGTGAATGTATCAGAGAGATAGCACATGATGTGTGTGTGTTTCAGGACATGAAGGGAATGTGCTGTATGTTGGGTGAATGTATCAGAGAGATAGCACATGATGTGTGTATGTTTCAGGACATGAAGGGAATGTGCTGCATGTTGGGTGAATGTATCAGAGAGATAGCACATGATGTGTGTATGTTTCAGGACATGAAGGGAATGTGCTGCATGTTGGGTGAATGTATCAGAGAGATAGCACATGATGTGTGTGTGTGTGTTTCAGGACATGAAGGGAATGTGCTACATGTTGGGTGAATGTATCAGAGAGATAGCACATGATGTGTGTGTGTATGTTTCAGGACATGAAGGGAATGTGCTGTATGTTGGGTGAATGTATCAGAGAGATAGCACATGATGTGTGTGTGTTTCAGGACATGAAGGGAATGTGCTGCATGTTGGGTGAATGTATCAGAGAGATAGCACATGATGTGTGTATGTTTCAGGACATGAAGGGAATGTGCTGCATGTTGGGTGAATGTATCAGAGAGATAGCACATGATGTGTGTGTGTGTGTGTTTCAGGACATGAAGGGAATGTGCTACATGTTGGGTGAATGTATCAGAGAGATAGCACATGATGTGTGTGTGTTTCAGGACATGAAGGGAATGTGCTGTATGTTGAGTGAATGTATCAGAGAGATAGCACATGATGTGTGTATGTTTCAGGACATGAAGGGAATGTGCTGTATGTTGGGTGAATGTATCAGAGAGATAGCACATGATGTGTGTGTGTGTGTTTCAGGACATGAAGGGAATGTGCTACATGTTGGGTGAATGTATCAGAGAGATAGCACATGATGTGTGTGTGTTTCAGGACATGAAGGGAATGTGCTGCATGTTGGGTGAATGTATCAGAGAGATAGCACATGATGTGTGTGTGTGTGTTTCAGGACATGAAGGGAATGTGCTGTATGTTGGGTGAATGTATCAGAGAGATAGCACATGATGTGTGTATGTTTCAGGACATGAAGGGAATGTGCTGCATGTTGGGTGAATGTATCAGAGAGATAGCACATGATGTGTGTATGTTTCAGGACATGAAGGGAATGTGCTGCATGTTGGGTGAATGTATCAGAGAGATAGCACATGATGTGTGTGTGTGTGTGTTTCAGGACATGAAGGGAATGTGCTACATGTTGGGTGAATGTATCAGAGAGATAGCACATTATGTGTGTGTGTTTCAGGACATGAAGGGAATGTGCTGCATGTTGGGTGAATGTATCAGAGAGATAGCACATGATGTGTGTATGTTTCAGGACATGAAGGGAATGTGCTGCATGTTGGGTGAATGTATCAGAGAGATAGCACATGATGTGTGTGTGTGTGTGTTTCAGGACATGAAGGGAATGTGCTACATGTTGGGTGAATGTATCAGAGAGATAGCACATGATGTGTGTGTGTTTCAGGACATGAAGGGAATGTGCTGTATGTTGGGTGAATGTATCAGAGAGATAGCACATGATGTGTGTATGTTTCAGGACATGAAGGGAATGTGCTGTATGTTGGGTGAATGTATCAGAGAGATAGCACATGATGTGTGTATGTTTCAGGACATGAAGGGAATGTGCTGTATGTTGGGTGAATGTATCAGAGAGATAGCACATGATGTGTGTGTGTGTGTTTCAGGACATGAAGGGAATGTGCTACATGTTGGGTGAATGTATCAGAGAGATAGCACATGATGTGTGTGTGTTTCAGGACATGAAGGGAATGTGCTGCATGTTGGGTGAATGTATCAGAGAGATAGCACATGATGTGTGTATGTTTCAGGACATGAAGGGAATGTGCTGCATGTTGGGTGAATGTATCAGAGAGATAGCACATGATGTGTGTGTGTGTGTTTCAGGACATGAAGGGAATGTGCTACATGTTGGGTGAATGTATCAGAGAGATAGCACATGATGTGTGTATGTGTGTATGTTTCAGGACATGAAGGGAATGTGCTGCATGTTGGGTGAATGTATCAGAGAGATAGCACATAATGTGTGTATGTTTCAGGACATGAAGGGAATGTGCTGTATGTTGGGTGAATGTATCAGAGAGATAGCACATGATGTGTGTATGTTTCAGGACATGAAGGGAATGTGCTGCATGTTGAGTGAATGTATCAGAGAGATAGCACATGATGTGTGTATGTTTCAGGACATGAAGGGAATGTGCTGCATGTTGAGTGAATGTATCAGAGAGATAGCACATGATGTGTGTATGTTTCAGGACATGAAGGGAATGTGTTGCATGTTGAGTGAATGTATCAGAGAGATAGCACATGATGTGTGTATGTTTCAGGACATGAAGGGAATGTGCTGTATGTTGGGTGAATGTATCAGAGAGATAGCACATGATGTGTGTGTGTGTGTTTCAGGACATGAAGGGAATGTGCTACATGTTGGGTGTATGTATCAGAGAGATAGCACATGATGTGTGTGTGTTTCAGGACATGAAGGGAATGTGCTGCATGTTGGGTGAATGTATCAGAGAGATAGCACATGATGTGTGTATGTTTCAGGACATGAAGGGAATGTGCTGCATGTTGGGTGAATGTATCAGAGAGATAGCACATGATGCGTGTGTGTGTGTTTCAGGACATGAAGGGAATGTGCTACATGTTGGGTGAATGTATCAGAGAGATAGCACATGATGTGTGTGTGTTTCAGGACATGAAGGGAATGTGCTGTATGTTGAGTGAATGTATCAGAGAGATAGCACATGATGTGTGTATGTTTCAGGACATGAAGGGAATGTGCTGTATGTTGGGTGAATGTATCAGAGAGATAGCACATGATGTGTGTGTGTGTATGTTTCAGGACATGAAGGGAATGTGCTGCATGTTGGGTGAATGTATCAGAGAGATAGCACATGATGTATGTATGTGTGTTTCAGGACATGAAGGGAATGTGTTGCATGTTGGGTGAATGTATCAGAGAGATAGCACATGATGTATGTATGTGTATGTTTCAGGACATGAAGGGAATGTGTTGCATGTTGGGTGAATGTATCAGAGAGATAGCACATGATGTATGTGTGTTTCAGGACATGAAGGGAATGTGCTGCATGTTGGGTGAATGTATCAGAGAGATAGCACATGATGTGTGTATGTTTCAGGACATGAAGTAAATGTGCTGCATGTTGGGTGAATGTATCAGAGAGATAGCACATGATGTGTGTATGTTTCAGGACATGAAGGGAATGTGTTGCATGTTGGGTGAATGTATCAGAGAGATAGCACATGATGTGTGTGTGTTTCAGGACATGCAGGGAATGTGCTACATGTTGGGTGAATGTATCAGAGAGATAGCACATGATGTGTGTATGTTTCAGGACATGAAGGGAATGTGTTGCATGTTGGGTGAATGTATCAGAGAGATAGCACATGATGTATGTATGTGTATGTTTCAGGACATGAAGGGAATGTGCTGCATGTTGTGTGAATGTATCAGAGAGATAGCACATGATGTATGTATGTTTCAGGACATGAAGGGAATGTGCTGTATGTTGGGTGAATGTATCAGAGAGATAGCACATGATGTGTGTGTTTCAGGACATGAAGGGAATGTGCTGCATGTTGGGTGAATGTATCAGAGAGATAGCACATGATGTGTGTGTGTATGTTTCAGGACATGAAGGGAATGTGCTGTATGTTGGGTGAATGTATCAGAGAGATAGCACATGATGTATGTATGTTTCAGGACATGAAGGGAATGTGCTGCATGTTGGGTGAATGTATCAGAGAGATAGCACATGATGTGTGTGTGTGTGTTTCAGGACATGAAGGAAATGTGCTGTATGTTGGGTGAATGTATCAGAGAGATAGCACATGATGTGTGTATGTGTATTTCAGGACATGAAGGGAATGTGCTGTATGTTGGGTGAATGTATCAGAGAGATAGCACATGATGTGTGTGTGTGTGTTTCAGGACATGAAGGGAATGTGCTGTATGTTGGGTGAATGTATCAGAGAGATAGCACATGATGTGTGTATGTTTCAGGACATGAAGGGAATGTGCTGCATGTTGGGTGAATGTATCAGAGAGATAGCACATGATGTATGTATGTGTGTTTCAGGACATGAAGGGAATGTGTTGCATGTTGGGTGAATGTATCAGAGAGATAGCACATGATGTGTGTATGTGTGTTTCAGGACATGAAGGGAATGTGCTACATGTTGGGTGAATGTATCAGAGAGATAGCACATGATGTGTGTATGTTTCAGGACATGAAGGGAATGTGCTGTATGTTGTGTGAATGTATCAGAGAGATAGCACATGATGTATGTATGTGTATGTTTCAGGACATGAAGGGAATGTGCTGCATGTTGTGTGAATGTATCAGAGAGATAGCACATGATGTGTGTGTGTTTCAGGACATGAAGGGAATGTGCGGTATGTTGTGTGAATGTATCAGAGAGATAGCACATGATGTGTGTGTGTTTCAGGACATGAAGGGAATGTGCTGCATGTTGTGTGAATGTATCAGAGAGATAGCACATGATGTATGTATGTTTCAGGACATGAAGGGAATGTGCGGTATGTTGTGTGAATGTATCAGAGAGATAGCACATGATGTATGTATGTGTATGTTTCAGGACATGAAGGGAATGTGCTGCATGTTGTGTGAATGTATCAGAGAGATAGCACATGATGTGTGTGTGTTTCAGGACATGAAGGGAATGTGCGGTATGTTGTGTGAATGTATCAGAGAGATAGCACATGATGTGTGTGTGTTTCAGGACATGAAGGGAATGTGCTGCATGTTGTGTGAATGTATCAGAGAGATAGCACATGATGTATGTATGTTTCAGGACATGAAGGGAATGTGCGGTATGTTGTGTGAATGTATCAGAGAGATAGCACATGATGTATGTATGTGTATGTTTCAGGACATGAAGGGAATGTGCTGCATGTTGTGTGAATGTATCAGAGAGATAGCACATGATGTGTGTATGTTTCAGGACATGAAGGGAATGTGTTGCATGTTGGGTGAATGTATCAGAGAGATAGCACATGATGTATGTATGTGTATGTTTCAGGACATGAAGGGAATGTGCTGCATGTTGTGTGAATGTATCAGAGAGATAGCACATGATGTATGTATGTTTCAGGACATGAAGGGAATGTGCTGTATGTTGGGTGAATGTATCAGAGAGATAGCACATGATGTGTGTGTTTCAGGACATGAAGGGAATGTGCTGCATGTTGGGTGAATGTATCAGAGAGATAGCACATGATGTGTGTGTGTATGTTTCAGGACATGAAGGGAATGTGCTGTATGTTGGGTGAATGTATCAGAGAGATAGCACATGATGTATGTATGTTTCAGGACATGAAGGGAATGTGCTGCATGTTGGGTGAATGTATCAGAGAGATAGCACATGATGTGTGTGTGTGTGTTTCAGGACATGAAGGAAATGTGCTGTATGTTGGGTGAATGTATCAGAGAGATAGCACATGATGTGTGTATGTGTATTTCAGGACATGAAGGGAATGTGCTGTATGTTGGGTGAATGTATCAGAGAGATAGCACATGATGTGTGTGTGTGTGTTTCAGGACATGAAGGGAATGTGCTGTATGTTGGGTGAATGTATCAGAGAGATAGCACATGATGTGTGTATGTTTCAGGACATGAAGGGAATGTGCTGCATGTTGGGTGAATGTATCAGAGAGATAGCACATGATGTATGTATGTGTGTTTCAGGACATGAAGGGAATGTGTTGCATGTTGGGTGAATGTATCAGAGAGATAGCACATGATGTGTGTATGTGTGTTTCAGGACATGAAGGGAATGTGCTACATGTTGGGTGAATGTATCAGAGAGATAGCACATGATGTGTGTATGTTTCAGGACATGAAGGGAATGTGCTGTATGTTGTGTGAATGTATCAGAGAGATAGCACATGATGTATGTATGTGTATGTTTCAGGACATGAAGGGAATGTGCTGCATGTTGTGTGAATGTATCAGAGAGATAGCACATGATGTGTGTGTGTTTCAGGACATGAAGGGAATGTGCGGTATGTTGTGTGAATGTATCAGAGAGATAGCACATGATGTGTGTGTGTTTCAGGACATGAACGGAATGTGCTGCATGTTGTGTGAATGTATCAGAGAGATAGCACATGATGTATGTATGTTTCAGGACATGAAGGGAATGTGCGGTATGTTGTGTGAATGTATCAGAGAGATAGCACATGATGTATGTATGTGTATGTTTCAGGACATGAAGGGAATGTGCTGCATGTTGTGTGAATGTATCAGAGAGATAGCACATGATGTGTGTATGTTTCAGGACATGAAGGGAATGTGCTACATGTTGGGTGAATGTATCAGAGAGATAGCACATGATGTATGTATGTGTATGTTTCAGGACATGAAGGGAATGTGCTGCATGTTGGGTGAATGTATCAGAGAGATAGCACATGATGTATGTGTGTTTCAGGACATGAAGGGAATGTGCTGTATGTTGGGTGAATGTATCAGAGAGATAGCACATGATGTGTGTGTGTGTGTATGTTTCAGGACATGAAGGGAATGTGCTACATGTTGGGTGAATGTATCAGAGAGATAGCACATGATGTGTGTGTGTGTATGTTTCAGGACATGAAGGGAATGTGCTGCATGTTGGGTGAATGTATCAGAGAGATAGCACATGATGTGTGTGTGTTTCAGGACATGAAGGGAATGTGCTGTATGTTGGGTGAATGTATCAGAGAGATAGCACATGATGTATGTGTGTTTCAGGACATGAAGGGAATGTGCTGTATGTTGGGTGAATGTATCAGAGAGATAGCACATGATGTGTGTGTGTATGTTTCAGGACATGAAGGGAATGTGCTGTATGTTGGGTGAATGTATCAGAGAGATAGCACATGATGTGTGTATGTTTCAGGACATGAAGGGAATGTGCTGCATGTTGGGTGAATGTATCAGAGAGATAGCACATGATGTGTGTATGTTTCAGGACATGAAGGGAATGTGCTGCATGTTGGGTGAATGTATCAGAGAGATAGCACATGATGTATGTGTGTTTCAGGACATGAAGGGAATGTGCTGTATGTTGGGTGAATGTATCAGAGAGATAGCACATGATGTGTGTGTGTATGTTTCAGGACATGAAGGGAATGTGCTACATGTTGGGTGAATGTATCAGAGAGATAGCACATGATGTGTGTGTGTTTCAGGACATGAAGGGAATGTGCTGCATGTTGGGTGAATGTATCAGAGAGATAGCACATGATGTGTGTGTTTCAGGACATGAAGGGAATGTGCTGCATGTTGGGTGAATGTATCAGAGAGATAGCACATGATGTGTGTATGTTTCAGGACATGAAGGGAATGTGCTGCATGTTGGGTGAATGTATCAGAGAGATAGCACATGATGTGTGTGTGTGTGTTTCAGGACATGAAGGGAATGTGCTGCATGTTGGGTGAATGTATCAGAGAGATAGCACATGATGTGTGTGTGTATGTTTCAGGACATGAAGGGAATGTGCTACATGTTGGGTGAATGTATCAGAGAGATAGCACATGATGTGTGTGTGTATGTTTCAGGACATGAAGGGAATGTGCTACATGTTGGGTGAATGTATCAGAGAGATAGCACATGATGTATGTGTGTTTCAGGACATGAAGGGAATGTGCTGTATGTTGTGTGAATGTATCAGAGAGATAGCACATGATGTGTGTGTGTTTCAGGACATGAAGGGAATGTGCTACATGTTGGGTGAATGTATCAGAGAGATAGCACATGATGTGTGTATGTTTCAGGACATGAAGGGAATGTGCTACATGTTGGGTGAAAGTATCAGAGAGATAGCACATGATGTATGTACATGTATGTTTCAGGACATGAAGGGAATGTGCTGCATGTTGGGTGAATGTATCAGAGAGACAGCACATGATGTATGTGTGTTTCAGGACATGAAGGGAATGTGCTACATGTTGGGTGAATGTATCAGAGAGATAGCACATGATGTATGTGTGTTTCAGGACATGAAGGGAATGTGCTACATGTTGGGTGAATGTATCAGAGAGATAGCACATGATGTATGTATGTGTATGTTTCAGGACATGAAGGGAATGTGCTGAATGTTGGGTGAATGTATCAGAGAGATAGCACATGATGTATGTGTGTTTCAGGACATGAAGGGAATGTGCTGTATGTTGTGTGAATGTATCAGAGAGATAGCACATGATGTGTGTGTGTATGTTTCAGGACATGAAGGGAATGTGCTGTATGTTGGGTGAATGTATCAGAGAGATAGCACATGATGTGTGTGTGTTTCAGGACATGAAGGGAATGTGCTACATGTTGGGTGAATGTATCAGAGAGATAGCACATGATGTGTGTATGTTTCAGGACATGAAGGGAATGTGCTACATGTTGGCTGAAAGTATCAGAGAGATAGCACATGATGTGTGTGTGTTTCAGGACATGAAGGGAATGTGCTGCATGTTGGGTGAATGTATCAGAGAGATAGCACATGATGTGTGTGTGTTTCAGGACATGAAGGGAATGTGCTGTATGTTGGGTGAATGTATCAGAGAGATAGCACATGATGTGTATGTATGTTTCAGGACATGAAGGGAATGTGCTACATGTTGGGTGAATGTATCAGAGAGATAGCACATGATGTGTGTGTGTTTCAGGACATGAAGGGAATATCCTGCATGTTGGGTGAATGTATCAGAGAGATAGCACATGATGTGTGTATGTTTCAGGACATGAAGGGAATGTGCTGTATGTTGGGTGAATGTATCAGAGAGATAGCACATGATGTGTGTATGTTTCAGGACATGAAGGGAATGTGCTGTATGTTGGGTGAATGTATCAGAGAGATAGCACATGATGTGTGTATGTTTCAGGACATGAAGGGAATGTGCTGCATGTTGGGTGAATGTATCAGAGAGATAGCACATGATGTGTGTGTGTTTCAGGACATGAAGGGAATGTGCTGTATGTTGGGTGAATGTATCAGAGAGATAGCACATGATGTGTGTATGTTTCAGGACATGAAGGGAATGTGCTGCATGTTGGGTGAATGTATCAGAGAGATAGCACATGATGTGTGTATGTTTCAGGACATGAAGGGAATGTGCTGCATGTTGGGTGAATGTATCAGAGAGATAGCACATGATGTATGTATGTGTATGTTTCAGGACATGAAGGGAATGTGTTGCATGTTGGGTGAATGTATCAGAGAGATAGCACATGATGTATGTGTGTTTCAGGACATGAAGGGAATGTGCTGCATGTTGGGTGAATGTATCAGAGAGATAGCACATGATGTGTGTATGTTTCAGGACATGAAGTAAATGTGCTGCATGTTGGGTGAATGTATCAGAGAGATAGCACATGATGTGTGTATGTTTCAGGACATGAAGGGAATGTGTTGCATGTTGGGTGAATGTATCAGAGAGATAGCACATGATGTGTGTGTGTTTCAGGACATGAAGGGAATGTGCTACATGTTGGGTGAATGTATCAGAGAGATAGCACATGATGTGTGTATGTTTCAGGACATGAAGGGAATGTGTTGCATGTTGGGTGAATGTATCAGAGAGATAGCACATGATGTATGTATGTGTATGTTTCAGGACATGAAGGGAATGTGCTGCATGTTGTGTGAATGTATCAGAGAGATAGCACATGATGTGTGTATGTTTCAGGACATGAAGGGAATGTGCTGTATGTTGGGTGAATGTATCAGAGAGATAGCACATGATGTGTGTGTGTGTGTTTCAGGACATGAAGGAAATGTGCTGTATGTTGGGTGAATGTATCAGAGAGATAGCACATGATGTGTGTATGTGTGTTTCAGGACATGAAGGGAATGTGCTGTATGTTGGGTGAATGTATCAGAGAGATAGCACATGATGTGTGTGTGTGTGTTTCAGGACATGAAGGGAATGTGCTGTATGTTGGGTGAATGTATCAGAGAGATAGCACATGATGTGTGTATGTTTCAGGACATGAAGGGAATGTGCTGCATGTTGGGTGAATGTATCAGAGAGATAGCACATGATGTGTGTGTGTATGTTTCAGGACATGAAGGGAATGTGCTGTATGTTGGGTGAATGTATCAGAGAGATAGCACATGATGTATGTATGTTTCAGGACATGAAGGGAATGTGCTGCATGTTGGGTGAATGTATCAGAGAGATAGCACATGATGTGTGTGTGTGTTTCAGGACATGAAGGAAATGTGCTGTATGTTGGGTGAATGTATCAGAGAGATAGCACATGATGTGTGTATGTGTGTTTCAGGACATGAAGGGAATGTGCTGTATGTTGGGTGAATGTATCAGAGAGATAGCACATGATGTGTGTGTGTGTGTTTCAGGACATGAAGGGAATGTGCTGTATGTTGGGTGAATGTATCAGAGAGATAGCACATGATGTGTGTATGTTTCAGGACATGAAGGGAATGTGCTGCATGTTGGGTGAATGTATCAGAGAGATAGCACATGATGTATGTATGTGTGTTTCAGGACATGAAGGGAATGTGTTGCATGTTGGGTGAATGTATCAGAGAGATAGCACATGATGTGTGTATGTGTGTTTCAGGACATGAAGGGAATGTGCTACATGTTGGGTGAATGTATCAGAGAGATAGCACATGATGTGTGTATGTTTCAGGACATGAAGGGAATGTGCTGTATGTTGTGTGAATGTATCAGAGAGATAGCACATGATGTATGTATGTGTATGTTTCAGGACATGAAGGGAATGTGCTGCATGTTGTGTGAATGTATCAGAGAGATAGCACATGATGTGTGTGTGTTTCAGGACATGAAGGGAATGTGCGGTATGTTGTGTGAATGTATCAGAGAGATAGCACATGATGTGTGTGTGTTTCAGGACATGAAGGGAATGTGCTGCATGTTGTGTGAATGTATCAGAGAGATAGCACATGATGTATGTATGTTTCAGGACATGAAGGGAATGTGCCGTATGTTGTGTGAATGTATCAGAGAGATAGCACATGATGTATGTATGTGTATGTTTCAGGACATGAAGGGAATGTGCTGCATGTTGTGTGAATGTATCAGAGAGATAGCACATGATGTGTGTATGTTTCAGGACATGAAGGGAATGTGCTACATGTTGGGTGAATGTATCAGAGAGATAGCACATGATGTATGTATGTGTATGTTTAAGGACATGAAGGGAATGTGCTGCATGTTGGGTGAATGTATCAGAGAGATAGCACATGATGTATGTGTGTTTCAGGACATGAAGGGAATGTGCTGTATGTTGGGTGAATGTATCAGAGAGATAGCACATGATGTGTGTGTGTGTATGTTTCAGGACATGAAGGGAATGTGCTACATGTTGGGTGAATGTATCAGAGAGATAGCACATGATGTGTGTGTGTGTATGTTTCAGGACATGAAGGGAATGTGCTGCATGTTGGGTGAATGTATCAGAGAGATAGCACATGATGTGTGTGTGTTTCAGGACATGAAGGGAATGTGCTGTATGTTGGGTGAATGTATCAGAGAGATAGCACATGATGTATGTGTGTTTCAGGACATGAAGGGAATGTGCTGTATGTTGGGTGAATGTATCAGAGAGATAGCACATGATGTGTGTGTGTATGTTGCAGGACATGAAGGGAATGTGCTGTATGTTGGGTGAATGTATCAGAGAGATAGCACATGATGTGTGTATGTTTCAGGACATGAAGGGAATGTGCTGCATGTTGGGTGAATGTATCAGAGAGATAGCACATGATGTGTGTATGTTTCAGGACATGAAGGGAATGTGCTGCATGTTGGGTGAATGTATCAGAGAGATAGCACATGCTGTATGTGTGTTTCAGGACATGAAGGGAATGTGCTGTATGTTGGGTGAATGTATCAGAGAGATAGCACATGATGTGTGTGTGTATGTTTCAGGACATGAAGGGAATGTGCTACATGTTGGGTGAATGTATCAGAGAGATAGCACATGATGTGTGTGTGTTTCAGGACATGAAGGGAATGTGCTGCATGTTGGGTGAATGTATCAGAGAGATAGCACATGATGTGTGTGTTTCAGGACATGAAGGGAATGTGCTGCATGTTGGGTGAATGTATCAGAGAGATAGCACATGATGTGTGTATGTTTCAGGACATGAAGGGAATGTGCTGCATGTTGGGTGAATGTATCAGAGAGATAGCACATGATGTGTGTGTGTATGTTTCAGGACATGAAGGGAATGTGCTACATGTTGGGTGAATGTATCAGAGAGATAGCACATGATGTGTGTGTGTATGTTTCAGGACATGAAGGGAATGTGCTACATGTTGGGTGAAGGTATCAGAGAGATAGCACATGATGTATGTGTGTTTCAGGACATGAAGGGAATGTGCTGTATGTTGTGTGAATGTATCAGAGAGATAGCACATGATGTGTGTGTGTTTCAGGACATGAAGGGAATGTGCTACATGTTGGGTGAATGTATCAGAGAGATAGCACATGATGTGTGTATGTTTCAGGACATGAAGGGAATGTGCTACATGTTGGGTGAAAGTATCAGAGAGATAGCACATGATGTATGTACGTGTATGTTTCAGGACATGAAGGGAATGTGCTGCATGTTGGGTGAATGTATCAGAGAGACAGCACATGATGTATGTGTGTTTCAGGACATGAAGGGAATGTGCTACATGTTGGGTGAATGTATCAGAGAGATAGCACATGATGTATGTGTGTTTCAGGACATGAAGGGAATGTGCTACATGTTGGGTGAATGTATCAGAGAGATAGCACATGATGTATGTATGTGTATGTTTCAGGACATGAAGGGAATGTGCTGCATGTTGGGTGAATGTATCAGAGAGATAGCACATGATGTATGTGTGTTTCAGGACATGAAGGGAATGTGCTGTATGTTGTGTGAATGTATCAGAGAGATAGCACATGATGTGTGTGTGTATGTTTCAGGACATGAAGGGAATGTGCTGTATGTTGGGTGAATGTATCAGAGAGATAGCACATGATGTGTGTGTGTTTCAGGACATGAAGGGAATGTGCTACATGTTGGGTGAATGTATCAGAGAGATAGCACATGATGTGTGTATGTTTCAGGACATGAAGGGAATGTGCTACATGTTGGCTGAAAGTATCAGAGAGATAGCACATGATGTGTGTGTGTTTCAGGACATGAAGGGAATATCCTGCATGTTGGGTGAATGTATCAGAGAGATAGCACATGATGTGTGTATGTTTCAGGACATGAAGGGAATGTGCTGTATGTTGGGTGAATGTATCAGAGAGATAGCACATGATGTGTGTATGTTTCAGGACATGAAGGGAATGTGCTGTATGTTGGGTGAATGTATCAGAGAGATAGCACATGATGTGTGTATGTTTCAGGACATGAAGGGAATGTGCTGCATGTTGGGTGAATGTATCAGAGAGATAGCACATGATGTGTGTGTGTTTCAGGACATGAAGGGAATGTGCTGTATGTTGGGTGAATGTATCAGAGAGATAGCACATGATGTGTGTATGTTTCAGGACATGAAGGGAATGTGCTGCATGTTGGGTGAATGTATCAGAGAGATAGCACATGATGTGTGTATGTTTCAGGACATGAAGGGAATGTGCTGCATGTTGGGTGAATGTATCAGAGAGATAGCACATGATGTGTGTGTGTGTGTTTCAGGACATGAAGGGAATGTGCTACATGTTGGGTGAATGTATCAGAGAGATAGCACATGATGTGTGTGTGTATGTTTCAGGACATGAAGGGAATGTGCTGTATGTTGGGTGAATGTATCAGAGAGATAGCACATGATGTGTGTGTATGTTTCAGGACATGAAGGGAATGTGCTGTATGTTGGGTGAATGTATCAGAGAGATAGCACATGATGTGTGTGTGTTTCAGGACATGAAGGGAATGTGCTGCATGTTGGGTGAATGTATCAGAGAGATAGCACATGATGTGTGTATGTTTCAGGACATGAAGGGAATGTGCTGCATGTTGGGTGAATGTATCAGAGAGATAGCACATGATGTGTGTGTGTGTGTGTTTCAGGACATGAAGGGAATGTGCTACATGTTGGGTGAATGTATCAGAGAGATAGCACATGATGTGTGTGTGTTTCAGGACATGAAGGGAATGTGCTGTATGTTGAGTGAATGTATCAGAGAGATAGCACATGATGTGTGTATGTTTCAGGACATGAAGGGAATGTGCTGTATGTTGGGTGAATGTATCAGAGAGATAGCACATGATGTGTGTGTGTGTGTTTCAGGACATGAAGGGAATGTGCTACATGTTGGGTGAATGTATCAGAGAGATAGCACATGATGTGTGTGTGTTTCAGGACATGAAGGGAATGTGCTGCATGTTGGGTGAATGTATCAGAGAGATAGCACATGATGTGTGTGTGTGTGTTTCAGGACATGAAGGGAATGTGCTGTATGTTGGGTGAATGTATCAGAGAGATAGCACATGATGTGTGTATGTTTCAGGACATGAAGGGAATGTGCTGCATGTTGGGTGAATGTATCAGAGAGATAGCACATGATGTGTGTATGTTTCAGGACATGAAGGGAATGTGCTGCATGTTGGGTGAATGTATCAGAGAGATAGCACATGATGTGTGTGTGTGTGTGTTTCAGGACATGAAGGGAATGTGCTACATGTTGGGTGAATGTATCAGAGAGATAGCACATGATGTGTGTGTGTTTCAGGACATGAAGGGAATGTGCTGCATGTTGGGTGAATGTATCAGAGAGATAGCACATGATGTGTGTATGTTTCAGGACATGAAGGGAATGTGCTGCATGTTGGGTGAATGTATCAGAGAGATAGCACATGATGTGTGTGTGTGTGTGTGTTTCAGGACATGAAGGGAATGTGCTACATGTTGGGTGAATGTATCAGAGAGATAGCACATGATGTGTGTGTGTTTCAGGACATGAAGGGAATGTGCTGTATGTTGGGTGAATGTATCAGAGAGATAGCACATGATGTGTGTATGTTTCAGGACATGAAGGGAATGTGCTGTATGTTGGGTGAATGTATCAGAGAGATAGCACATGATGTGTGTATGTTTCAGGACATGAAGGGAATGTGCTGTATGTTGGGTGAATGTATCAGAGAGATTGCACATGATGTGTGTGTGTGTGTTTCAGGACATGAAGGGAATGTGCTACATGTTGGGTGAATGTATCAGAGAGATAGCACATGATGTGTGTGTGTTTCAGGACATGAAGGGAATGTGCTGCATGTTGGGTGAATGTATCAGAGAGATAGCACATGATGTGTGTATGTTTCAGGACATGAAGGGAATGTGCTGCATGTTGGGTGAATGTATCAGAGAGATAGCACATGATGTGTGTGTGTGTGTGTGTTTCAGGACATGAAGGGAATGTGCTACATGTTGGGTGAATGTATCAGAGAGATAGCACATGATGTGTGTATGTGTGTATGTTTCAGGACATGAAGGGAATGTGCTGCATGTTGGGTGAATGTATCAGAGAGATAGCACATGATGTGTGTATGTTTCAGGACATGAAGGGAATGTGCTGTATGTTGGGTGAATGTATCAGAGAGATAGCACATGATGTGTGTATGTTTCAGGACATGAAGGGAATGTGCTGCATGTTGAGTGAATGTATCAGAGAGATAGCACATGATGTGTGTATGTTTCAGGACATGAAGGGAATGTGCTGCATGTTGAGTGAATGTATCAGAGAGATAGCACATGATGTGTGTATGTTTCAGGACATGAAGGGAATGTGTTGCATGTTGAGTGAATGTATCAGAGAGATAGCACATGATGTGTGTATGTTTCAGGACATGAAGGGAATGTGCTGTATGTTGGGTGAATGTATCAGAGAGATAGCACATGATGTGTGTGTGTGTGTTTCAGGACATGAAGGGAATGTGCTACATGTTGGGTGAATGTATCAGAGAGATAGCACATGATGTGTGTGTGTTTCAGGACATGAAGGGAATGTGCTGCATGTTGGGTGAATGTATCAGAGAGATAGCACATGATGTGTGTGTGTTTCAGGACATGAAGGGAATGTGCTGTATGTTGAGTGAATGTATCAGAGAGATAGCACATGATGTGTGTATGTTTCAGGACATGAAGGGAATGTGCTGTATGTTGGGTGAATGTATCAGAGAGATAGCACATGATGTGTGTGTGTATGTTTCAGGACATGAAGGGAATGTGCTGCATGTTGGGTGAATGTATCAGAGAGATAGCACATGATGTATGTATGTGTGTTTCAGGACATGAAGGGAATGTGTTGCATGTTGGGTGAATGTATCAGAGAGATAGCACATGATGTATGTATGTGTATGTTTCAGGACATGAAGGGAATGTGTTGCATGTTGGGTGAATGTATCAGAGAGATAGCACATGATGTATGTGTGTTTCAGGACATGAAGGGAATGTGCTGCATGTTGGGTGAATGTATCAGAGAGATAGCACATGATGTGTGTATGTTTCAGGACATGAAGGGAATGTGCTGCATGTTGGGTGAATGTATCAGAGAGATAGCACATGATGTGTGTATGTTTCAGGACATGAAGGGAATATGTTGCATGTTGGGTGAATGTATCAGAGAGATAGCACATGATGTGTGTGTGTTTCAGGACATGAAGGGAATGTGCTACATCTTGGGTGAATGTATCAGAGAGATAGCACATGATGTGTGTATGCTTCAGGACATGAAGGGAATGTCTTGCATGTTGGGTGAATGTATCAGAGAGATAGCACATGATGTATGTGTGTTTCAGGACATGAAGGGAATGTGCTACATGTTGGGTGAATGTATCAGAGAGATAGCACATGATGTGTGTATGTTTCAGGACATGAAGGGAATGTGCTGCATGTTGGGTGAATGTATCAGAGAGATAGCACATGATGTGTGTATGTTTCAGGACATGAAGGGAATGTGCTGCATGTTGGGTGAATGTATCAGAGAGATAGCACATGATGTGTGTGTATGTTTCAGGACATGAAGGGAATGTGCTGTATGTTGGGTGAATGTATCAGAGAGATAGCACATGATGTGTGTATGTTTCAGGACATGAAGGGAATGTGCTGTATGTTGAGTGAATGTATCAGAGAGATAGCACATGATGTGTGTATGTTTCAGGACATGAAGGGAATGTGCTGCATGTTGGGTGAATGTATCAGAGAGATAGCACATGATGTGTGTATGTTTCAGGACATGAAGGGAATGTGCTGCATGTTGGGTGAATGTATCAGAGAGATAGCACATGATGTGTGTATGTTTCAGGACATGAAGGGAATGTGCTGCATGTTGGGTGAATGTATCAGAGAGATAGCACATGATGTGTGTATGTTTCAGGACATGAAGGGAATGTGCTGCATGTTGGGTGAATGTATCAGAGAGATAGCACATGATGTGTGTATGTTTCAGGACATGAAGGGAATGTGCTGCATGTTGGGTGAATGTATCAGAGAGATAGCACATGATGTGTGTATGTTTCAGGACATGAAGGGAATGTGCTGCATGTTGGGTGAATGTATCAGAGAGATAGCACATGATGTGTGTATGTTTCAGGACATGAAGGGAATGTGCTGCATGTTGGGTGAATGTATCAGAGAGATAGCACATGATGTGTGTGTATGTTTCAGGACATGAAGGGAATGTGCTGTATGTTGGGTGAATGTATCAGAGAGATAGCACATGATGTGTGTATGTTTCAGGACATGAAGGGAATGTGCTGTATGTTGGGTGAATGTATCAGAGAGATAGCACATGATGTGTGTATGTTTCAGGACATGAAGGGAATGTGCTGCATGTTGGGTGAATGTATCAGAGAGATAGCACATGATGTGTGTGTGTTTCAGGACATGAAGGGAATGTGCTGTATGTTGGGTGAATGTATCAGAGAGATAGCACATGATGTGTGTATGTTTCAGGACATGAAGGGAATGTGCTGCATGTTGGGTGAATGTATCAGAGAGATAGCACATGATGTGTGTATGTTTCAGGACATGAAGGGAATGTGCTGCATGTTGGGTGAATGTATCAGAGAGATAGCACATGATGTGTGTGTGTGTGTTTCAGGACATGAAGGGAATGTGCTACATGTTGGGTGAATGTATCAGAGAGATAGCACATGATGTGTGTGTGTATGTTTCAGGACATGAAGGGAATGTGCTGTATGTTGGGTGAATGTATCAGAGAGATAGCACATGATGTGTGTGTATGTTTCAGGACATGAAGGGAATGTGCTGTATGTTGGGTGAATGTATCAGAGAGATAGCACATGATGTGTGTGTGTTTCAGGACATGAAGGGAATGTGCTGCATGTTGGGTGAATGTATCAGAGAGATAGCACATGATGTGTGTATGTTTCAGGACATGAAGGGAATGTGCTGCATGTTGGGTGAATGTATCAGAGAGATAGCACATGATGTGTGTGTGTGTGTGTTTCAGGACATGAAGGGAATGTGCTACATGTTGGGTGAATGTATCAGAGAGATAGCACATGATGTGCGTGTGTTTCAGGACATGAAGGGAATGTGCTGTATGTTGAGTGAATGTATCAGAGAGATAGCACATGATGTGTGTGTGTTTCAGGACATGAAGGGAATGTGCTGCATGTTGGGTGAATGTATCAGAGAGATAGCACATGATGTGTGTGTGTGTGTTTCAGGACATGAAGGGAATGTGCTGTATGTTGGGTGAATGTATCAGAGAGATAGCACATGATGTGTGTATGTTTCAGGACATGAAGGGAATGTGCTGCATGTTGGGTGAATGTATCAGAGAGATAGCACATGATGTGTGTATGTTTCAGGACATGAAGGGAATGTGCTGCATGTTGGGTGAATGTATCAGAGAGATAGCACATGATGTGTGTGTGTGTGTGTTTCAGGACATGAAGGGAATGTGCTACATGTTGGGTGAATGTATCAGAGAGATAGCACATGATGTGTGTGTGTTTCAGGACATGAAGGGAATGTGCTGCATGTTGGGTGAATGTATCAGAGAGATAGCACATGATGTGTGTATGTTTCAGGACATGAAGGGAATGTGCTGCATGTTGGGTGAATGTATCAGAGAGATAGCACATGATGTGTGTGTGTGTGTGTGTTTCAGGACATGAAGGGAATGTGCTACATGTTGGGTGAATGTATCAGAGAGATAGCACATGATGTGTGTGTGTTTCAGGACATGAAGGGAATGTGCTGTATGTTGGGTGAATGTATCAGAGAGATAGCACATGATGTGTGTATGTTTCAGGACATGAAGGGAATGTGCTGTATGTTGGGTGAATGTATCAGAGAGATAGCACATGATGTGTGTATGTTTCAGGACATGAAGGGAATGTGCTGTATGTTGGGTGAATGTATCAGAGAGATAGCACATGATGTGTGTGTGTGTGTTTCAGGACATGAAGGGAATGTGCTACATGTTGGGTGAATGTATCAGAGAGATAGCACATGATGTGTGTGTGTTTCAGGACATGAAGGGAATGTGCTGCATGTTGGGTGAATGTATCAGAGAGATAGCACATGATGTGTGTATGTTTCAGGACATGAAGGGAATGTGCTGCATGTTGGGTGAATGTATCAGAGAGATAGCACATGATGTGTGTGTGTGTGTGTGTTTCAGGACATGAAGGGAATGTGCTACATGTTGGGTGAATGTATCAGAGAGATAGCACATGATGTGTGTATGTGTGTATGTTTCAGGACATGAAGGGAATGTGCTGCATGTTGGGTGAATGTATCAGAGAGATAGCACATGATGTGTGTATGTTTCAGGACATGAAGGGAATGTGCTGTATGTTGGGTGAATGTATCAGAGAGATAGCACATGATGTGTGTATGTTTCAGGACATGAAGGGAATGTGCTGCATGTTGAGTGAATGTATCAGAGAGATAGCACATGATGTGTGTATGTTTCAGGACATGAAGGGAATGTGCTGCATGTTGAGTGAATGTATCAGAGAGATAGCACATGATGTGTGTATGTTTCAGGACATGAAGGGAATGTGTTGCATGTTGAGTGAATGTATCAGAGAGATAGCACATGATGTGTGTATGTTTCAGGACATGAAGGGAATGTGCTGCATGTTGTGTGAATGTATCAGAGAGATAGCACATGATGTGTGTATGTTTCAGGACATGAAGGGAATGTGCTACATGTTGGGTGAATGTATCAGAGAGATAGCACATGATGTGTGTGTGTTTCAGGACATGAAGGGAATGTGCTGCATGTTGGGTGAATGTATCAGTGAGATAGCACATGATGTGTGTGTGTTTCAGGACATGAAGGGAATGTGCTGTATGTTGAGTGAATGTATCAGAGAGATAGCACATGATGTGTGTATGTTTCAGGACATGAAGGGAATGTGCTGTATGTTGGGTGAATGTATCAGAGAGATAGCACATGATGTGTGTGTGTATGTTTCAGGACATGAAGGGAATGTGCTGCATGTTGGGTGAATGTATCAGAGAGATAGCACATGATGTATGTATGTGTGTTTCAGGACATGAAGGGAATGTGTTGCATGTTGGGTGAATGTATCAGAGAGATAGCACATGATGTATGTATGTGTATGTTTCAGGACATGAAGGGAATGTGTTGCATGTTGGGTGAATGTATCAGAGAGATAGCACATGATGTATGTGTGTTTCAGGACATGAAGGGAATGTGCTGCATGTTGGGTGAATGTATCAGAGAGATAGCACATGATGTGTGTATGTTTCAGGACATGAAGGGAATGTGCTGCATGTTGGGTGAATGTATCAGAGAGATAGCACATGATGTGTGTATGTTTCAGGACATGAAGGGAATGTGTTGCATGTTGGGTGAATGTATCAGAGAGATAGCACATGATGTTTGTGTGTTTCAGGACATGAAGGGAATGTGCTACATCTTGGGTGAATGTATCAGAGAGATAGCACATGATGTGTGTATGTTTCAGGACATGAAGGGAATGTGTTGCATGTTGGGTGAATGTATCAGAGAGATAGCACATGATGTATGTGTGTTTCAGGACATGAAGGGAATGTGCTACATGTTGGGTGAATGTATCAGAGAGATAGCACATGATGTGTGTATGTTTCAGGACATGAAGGGAATGTGCTGCATGTTGGGTGAATGTATCAGAGAGATAGCACATGATGTGTGTATGTTTCAGGACATGAAGGGAATGTGCTGCATGTTGGGTGAATGTATCAGAGAGATAGCACATGATGTGTGTGTATGTTTCAGGACATGAAGGGAATGTGCTGTATGTTGGGTGAATGTATCAGAGAGATAGCACATGATGTGTGTATGTTTCAGGACATGAAGGGAATGTGCTGTATGTTGAGTGAATGTATCAGAGAGATAGCACATGATGTGTGTATGTTTCAGGACATGAAGGGAATGTGCTGCATGTTGGGTGAATGTATCAGAGAGATAGCACATGATGTGTGTATGTTTCAGGACATGAAGGGAATGTGCTGCATGTTGGGTGAATGTATCAGAGAGATAGCACATGATGTGTGTATGTTTCAGGACATGAAGGGAATGTGCTGCATGTTGGGTGAATGTATCAGAGAGATAGCACATGATGTGTGTATGTTTCAGGACATGAAGGGAATGTGCTGCATGTTGGGTGAATGTATCAGAGAGATAGCACATGATGTGTGTATGTTTCAGGACATGAAGGGAATGTGCTGCATGTTGGGTGAATGTATCAGAGAGATAGCACATGATGTGTGTATGTTTCAGGACATGAAGGGAATGTGCTGCATGTTGGGTGAATGTATCAGAGAGATAGCACATGATGTGTGTATGTTTCAGGACATGAAGGGAATGTGCTGCATGTTGGGTGAATGTATCAGAGAGATAGCACATGATGTGTGTGTATGTTTCAGGACATGAAGGGAATGTGCTGTATGTTGGGTGAATGTATCAGAGAGATAGCACATGATGTGTGTATGTTTCAGGACATGAAGGGAATGTGCTGTATGTTGAGTGAATGTATCAGAGAGATAGCACATGATGTGTGTATGTTTCAGGACATGAAGGGAATGTGCTGCATGTTGGGTGAATGTATCAGAGAGATTGCACATGATGTGTGTATGTTTCAGGGCATGAAGGGAATGTGCTGCATGTTGGGTGAATGTATCAGAGAGATAGCACATGATGTGTGTATGTTTCAGGACATGAAGGGAATGTGCTGCATGTTGGGTGAATGTATCAGAGAGATAGCACATGATGTGTGTATGTTTCAGGACATGAAGGGAATGTGCTGCATGTTGGGTGAATGTATCAGAGAGATAGCACATGATGTGTGTGTGTGTGTGTGTTTCAGGACATGAAGGGAATGTGCTACATGTTGGGTGAATGTATCAGAGAGATAGCACATGATGTGTGTATGTGTGTATGTTTCAGGACATGAAGGGAATGTGCTGCATGTTGGGTGAATGTATCAGAGAGATAGCACATGATGTGTGTATGTTTCAGGACATGAAGGGAATGTGCTGTATGTTGGGTGAATGTATCAGAGAGATAGCACATGATGTGTGTATGTTTCAGGACATGAAGGGAATGTGCTGCATGTTGAGTGAATGTATCAGAGAGATAGCACATGATGTGTGTATGTTTCAGGACATGAAGGGAATGTGCTGCATGTTGAGTGAATGTATCAGAGAGATAGCACATGATGTGTGTATGTTTCAGGACATGAAGGGAATGTGTTGCATGTTGAGTGAATGTATCAGAGAGATAGCACATGATGTGTGTATGTTTCAGGACATGAAGGGAATGTGCTGTATGTTGGGTGAATGTATCAGAGAGATAGCACATGATGTGTGTGTGTGTGTTTCAGGACATGAAGGGAATGTGCTACATGTTGGGTGAATGTATCAGAGAGATAGCACATGATGTGTGTGTGTTTCAGGACATGAAGGGAATGTGCTGCATGTTGGGTGAATGTATCAGAGAGATAGCACATGATGTGTGTGTGTTTCAGGACATGAAGGGAATGTGCTGTATGTTGAGTGAATGTATCAGAGAGATAGCACATGATGTGTGTATGTTTCAGGACATGAAGGGAATGTGCTGTATGTTGGGTGAATGTATCAGAGAGATAGCACATGATGTGTGTGTGTATGTTTCAGGACATGAAGGGAATGTGCTGCATGTTGGGTGAATGTATCAGAGAGATAGCACATGATGTATGTATGTGTGTTTCAGGACATGAAGGGAATGTGTTGCATGTTGGGTGAATGTATCAGAGAGATAGCACATGATGTATGTATGTGTATGTTTCAGGACATGAAGGGAATGTGTTGCATGTTGGGTGAATGTATCAGAGAGATAGCACATGATGTATGTGTGTTTCAGGACATGAAGGGAATGTGCTGCATGTTGGGTGAATGTATCAGAGAGATAGCACATGATGTGTGTATGTTTCAGGACATGAAGGGAATGTGCTGCATGTTGGGTGAATGTATCAGAGAGATAGCACATGATGTGTGTATGTTTCAGGACATGAAGGGAATGTGTTGCATGTTGGGTGAATGTATCAGAGAGATAGCACATGATGTTTGTGTGTTTCAGGACATGAAGGGAATGTGCTACATCTTGGGTGAATGTATCAGAGAGATAGCACATGATGTGTGTATGTTTCAGGACATGAAGGGAATGTGTTGCATGTTGGGTGAATGTATCAGAGAGATAGCACATGATGTATGTGTGTTTCAGGACATGAAGGGAATGTGCTACATGTTGGGTGAATGTATCAGAGAGATAGCACATGATGTGTGTATGTTTCAGGACATGAAGGGAATGTGCTGCATGTTGGGTGAATGTATCAGAGAGATAGCACATGATGTGTGTATGTTTCAGGACATGAAGGGAATGTGCTGCATGTTGGGTGAATGTATCAGAGAGATAGCACATGATGTGTGTGTATGTTTCAGGACATGAAGGGAATGTGCTGTATGTTGGGTGAATGTATCAGAGAGATAGCACATGATGTGTGTATGTTTCAGGACATGAAGGGAATGTGCTGTATGTTGAGTGAATGTATCAGAGAGATAGCACATGATGTGTGTATGTTTCAGGACATGAAGGGAATGTGCTGCATGTTGGGTGAATGTATCAGAGAGATAGCACATGATGTGTGTATGTTTCAGGACATGAAGGGAATGTGCTGCATGTTGGGTGAATGTATCAGAGAGATAGCACATGATGTGTGTATGTTTCAGGACATGAAGGGAATGTGCTGCATGTTGGGTGAATGTATCAGAGAGATAGCACATGATGTGTGTATGTTTCAGGACATGAAGGGAATGTGCTGCATGTTGGGTGAATGTATCAGAGAGATAGCACATGATGTGTGTATGTTTCAGGACATGAAGGGAATGTGCTGCATGTTGGGTGAATGTATCAGAGAGATAGCACATGATGTGTGTATGTTTCAGGACATGAAGGGAATGTGCTGCATGTTGGGTGAATGTATCAGAGAGATAGCACATGATGTGTGTATGTTTCAGGACATGAAGGGAATGTGCTGCATGTTGGGTGAATGTATCAGAGAGATAGCACATGATGTGTGTGTATGTTTCAGGACATGAAGGGAATGTGCTGTATGTTGGGTGAATGTATCAGAGAGATAGCACATGATGTGTGTATGTTTCAGGACATGAAGGGAATGTGCTGTATGTTGAGTGAATGTATCAGAGAGATAGCACATGATGTGTGTATGTTTCAGGACATGAAGGGAATGTGCTGCATGTTGGGTGAATGTATCAGAGAGATAGCACATGATGTGTGTATGTTTCAGGGCATGAAGGGAATGTGCTGCATGTTGGGTGAATGTATCAGAGAGATAGCACATGATGTGTGTATGTTTCAGGACATGAAGGGAATGTGCTGCATGTTGGGTGAATGTATCAGAGAGATAGCACATGATGTGTGTATGTTTCAGGACATGAAGGGAATGTGCTGCATGTTGGGTGAATGTATCAGAGAGATAGCACATGATGTGTGTATGTTTCAGGACATGAAGGGAATGTGCTGCATGTTGGGTGAATGTATCAGAGAGATAGCACATGATGTGTGTATGTTTCAGGACATGAAGGGAATGTGCTGCATGTTGGGTGAATGTATCAGAGAGATAGCACATGATGTGTGTATGTTTCAGGACATGAAGGGAATGTGCTGCATGTTGGGTGAATGTATCAGAGTGATAGCACATGATGTGTGTGTATGTTTCAGGACATGAAGGGAATGTGCTGTATGTTGGGTGAATGTATCAGAGAGATAGCACATGATGTGTGTGTATGTTTCAGGACATGAAGGGAATGTGCTACATGTTGGGTGAATGTATCAGAGAGATAGCACATGATGTGTGTGTGTATGTTTCAGGACATGAAGGGAATGTGCTGTATGTTGGGTGAATGTATCAGAGAGATAGCACATGATGTGTGTATGTTTCAGGACATGAAGGGAATGTGCTACATGTTGGGTGAATGTATCAGAGAGATAGCACATGATGTGTGTGTATGTTTCAGGACATGAAGGGAATGTGCTACATGTTGGGTGAATGTATCAGAGAGATAGCACATGATGTGTGTGTATGTTTCAGGACATGAAGGGAATGTGCTGTATGTTGGGTGAATGTATCAGAGAGATAGCACATGATGTGTGTATGTTTCAGGACATGAAGGGAATGTGCTACATGTTGGGTGAATGTATCAGAGAGATAGCACATGATGTATGTATGTTTCAGGACATGAAGGGAATGTGCTGTATGTTGGGTGAATGTATCAGAGAGATAGCACATGATGTGTGTGTGTGTATGTTTCAGGACATGAAGGGAATGTGCTACATGTTGGGTGAATGTATCAGAGAGATAGCACATGATGTGTGTATGTTTCAGCACATGAAGGGAATGTGCTGTATGTTGGGTGAATGTATCAGAGAGATAGCACATGATGTGTGTGTGTATGTTTCAGGACATGAAGGGAATGTGCTGCATGTTGGGTGAATGTATCAGAGAGATAGCACATGATGTATGTATGTTTCAGGACATGAAGGGAATGTGCTGTATGTTGGGTGAATGTATCAGTGAGATAGCACATGATGTGTGTATGTTTCAGGACATGAAGGGAATGTGCTGCATGTTGGGTGAATGTATCAGAGAGATAGCACATGATGTATGTATGTTTCAGGACATGAAGGGAATGTGCTGCATGTTGGGTGAATGTATCAGAGAGATAGCACATGATGTATGTATGTTTCAGGACATGAAGGGAATGTGCTGTATGTTGGGTGAATGTATCAGTGAGATAGCACATGATGTGTGTATGTTTCAGGACATGAAGGGAATGTGCTGCATGTTGGGTGAATGTATCAGAGAGATAGCACATGATGTATGTATGTTTCAGGACATGAAGGGAATGTGCTGCATGTTGGGTGAATGTATCAGAGAGATAGCACATGATGTGTGTGTGTATGTTTCAGGACATGAAGGGAATGTGCTGTATGTTGGGTGAATGTATCAGAGAGATAGCACATGATGTGTGTATGTATGTTTCAGGACATGAAGGGAATGTGCTGCATGTTGGGTGAATGTATCAGAGAGATAGCACATGATGTGTGTGTGTTTCAGGACATGAAGGGAATGTGCTGCATGTTGGGTGAATGTATCAGAGAGATAGCACATGATGTGTGTGTGTTTCAGGACATGAAGGGAATGTGCTGCATGTTGGGTGAATGTATCAGAGAGATAGCACATGACGTGTGTGTATGTTTCAGGACATGAAGGGAATGTGCTGTATGTTGGGTGAATGTATCAGAGAGATAGCACATGATGTATGTATGTTTCAGGACATGAAGGGAATGTGCTGTATGTTGGGTGAATGTATCAGAGAGATAGCACATGATGTGTGTATGTTTCAGGACATGAAGGGAATGTGCTGTATGTTGGGTGAATGTATCAGAGAGATAGCACATGATGTGTGTATGTTTCAGGACATGAAGGGAATGTGCTGCATGTTGGGTGAATGTATCAGAGAGATAGCACATGATGTGTGTGTGTATGTTTCAGGACATGAAGGGAATGTGCTGTATGTTGGGTGAATGTATCAGAGAGATAGCACATGATGTGTGTGTGTATGTTTCAGGACATGAAGGGAATGTGCTGTATGTTGGGTGAATGTATCAGAGAGATAGCACATGATGTGTGTGTGTATGTTTCAGGACATGAAGGGAATGTGCTACATGTTGGGTGAATGTATCAGAGAGATAGCACATGATGTGTGTATGTTTCAGGACATGAAGGGAATGTGCTGCATGTTGGGTGAATGTATCAGAGAGATAGCACATGATGTGTGTATGTGTGTTTCAGGACATGAAGGGACAATTTATGGAGCAAGTTTCAGCCCAGATGGCAACAAGCTGATAAGTTGTGGGGAAGATAGGACATTTAAAGTGCTGGACCTCACGACTGGCATGCAGCTCTATAATAAAACATTAGACGAGGAACTCAGGTAATGTACTTCTACAAACCAATTTGTTGTAAACAACTGTTTGCAAGTTGTAATAAATAAATATTCTGTATACATTTGTTTCCATGGTAGATAGTATGAACAAGTTTGTATAGATGTCAGGAAACAGTAAATCAAAGTTCAGAATTGTATGTTTATGTTTTTAAATGAAGATGTTCTCCTTTACGCTGAGAGTTCCAGTACATTGTTCACTTGTTTCAACAGTTGGCAGTTTGTTTCTGTTTCCCAAAAGGGTACTGCAGCGGCTCATTTGTTTATTTATATTTGATGTTTTGTATGTGTTGTTTGGTCTTACTGGTATGCACCTTATTGCAGTTCTGGTTATTTATCCTGCAGATTCCCGTTTTGGGGGTGTTGGGGCCAGTCTTTCAGAGCCTTTTTAAACAAATTATTCAAGCTGAGCTTATTCAGTGTAGCTAAGGTTATGTTGTTTTTGGACAAAACCTTCTGAAGTTGTTTTGTGTCATCATCCATCCAAGGTCCGTTACAGACTTAAAGTAGGATAAACTTCTCTGTCCCTTGCTTTCTTCCTACGACGTCACGTCACGTCCCAGCCTAGACATCTTTATATTTGGATGATAATGAAACATGGCTTTAGGGATTCTGCTGGAACGTATTCATTGTACATGTTTGTTCCACTTGTGTTGAATATATTGGTTCAGTGTGTAGTTCAGCTTGCTCTTTGCATTTGAAATCCCCTCTGTATGTCCAGCATGAAGCTCATTTCATTGGTAGCTGGTCCATGCCTCACTACCATAACATAGCCAGCCGTATTCTTGTAAGTTGTCATGCAAAAACAGAGAAAATGTCAAGTTCCTCGTTTTCTGTTTGTTGTACAAAGGTGTTAGTATTGTTCTTCATGCTTTTCAATTGTTGTTTTTTCCTGTGTATCAATTTTTCATTGAACCCATTGTTAACTAATCTTTTGGATTTGCTGTTCATCCCTGCTAAGAGTTAAGTTAATTAGTCTGTGTACCAGACTGTTGTAAATTGTATGTTGATGTTGTTTTGGGTTGAAGCAAATTGTGAGTGGGTATCTGTTAGAGGTCTGAGCAGGCTCTGCCCAAACCCTCAACGCTGGCCCATGCTTCAAAATAATTTACCATATGTTTTTGGTCACCGAGAATAGCACAATTATCACATTTCTTTGATAGGAATTCTGTATGATTATTCTGCTTCACATCAAGAAAATAAATAATATAATTAATTTTAAACATGTTGATATTTCTAAATGCACTCTGCTCCAACTTACTTGTAATTATGTTAATCACAGGACTAGTTTCAGAGAGGGTTCTGTTGGTCGACTGGTTCAACATCAGGTAACTGCCTACCCCTACTCTTGTTGCCTGGTCTGCTGTTCTTCCTATTGGCTAGTCGTAAGACATCGTCTATGATTGCTATGTTGAAATTCATCAGCCAATCTCTATTCTTGATGTAAATATTGTCCCACACTGTTAGCTCCCAATAATTTTTTGCTGGTTTTCTAAGTTGGATATTTGGGTTGATATTATGATTGCATGACCAAACATGGTGAGCTATTTTAATTTAAAAGGTGAGTTAATTAATAACACTGAACAACACTTACAACATAATTTTCTGGGATGCATTTCGAAGGTTAACTTTCCTCCATTATCAACCAGACAATAACTGGGTTTCCATGGTGCTTCGTGGTGCGGATGGCAAGGCTTCTTCTGGTGTTTCTTCTGGTGGCGGTTCAATGAACTTACTGAAAATGTCTCTCTGAGGAATGTCGAAATTAAATACTCGGTTTCTATCTTTTAAAATGCAGATTTGTTCCCATGTGGACAGTTCTTGTTTTCCGGTTATGTGTTTGAGAAGTTTCGGTTCTAGCTTTATGTCATGATTTTTTGTCCAAAATTGAAATGCAACCGCTGATTTTTCTAATTGTTTACTCTTAATGTTTCTAACATGTTCCTTGGATCTAATTTCTAAATTTCTTTTGGAAAAACCAAAATTATTAAATTATTAAAAGAAACTACAACTCTCACAGCATCAAAAACAAAAATGATATTCAAAAAATTCACATATCATCCATGGGCCTTTGATAAATTTAAAAAGGTGTTCAAGGAATACAGCATTGAGCTGGCAGCAGTAAACCATTTCTCCATAAAAAACCTACTACTTTCAAACATCAAAGATACTATTCCACCTAACAAAAAATCCGGCATATACCAAATTGAATGCAGTGATTGTAATGAAATATACATAGGAAAAACCAAAAGAAATTTAGAAATTAGGTCCAAGGAACACGTTAGAAACATTAAGAGTAAACAATTAGAAAAATCAGCTGTTGCATTTCACTTTTGGACAAAAAATCATGACATAAAGCTAGAACCGAAACTTCTCAAACACATAACCAGAAAACAAGAACTGTCCGCATGGGAACAAATCTTTATTTTAAAAAATAGAAACCAAGTATTTAATTTCGACATTCCTCAGAGGGACATTTTCAGTAAGTTCATTGAACCGTTACCAGAAGAAACATCAGAAGAAGCATCACCATCTGCACCATGAAACACCATGGAAACCCAGTTATTGTCTGGTTGATAATGGAGGAAAGTTAACCTTCGAAACGCGTTCCGGAAAATTATGTTGTAAGTGTTGTTCAGTATTATTAACTCAGCTTTTAAATTAAATTAATTACAACAACACTGTTTTCAAACTTCTATGAAAGGAAGATAGTGGTGAGCTATGGCTGATTTATCTGTTTCTTTGTGTTTGATGTTTCTAACTGTTCTTTCATTCTGGTTTCTAAATATCTTTTTGTTTTACAGATATATATATATATCTTATGGCAGTCTTCACAGTTGACACGGTTGGTCCTCCAGACATTCTGGGGGTTGTGAGAGAGCGATGTAACCGCCAAAACATAAAAATATGGTGCTCTCTAAAAAGCGGTTACTATTACTGCTATTGTTCTCTTCAGTATCTTAATATTGGAGAACAAGAGGATTAATGACTTCATTGTCAGAAATCCAGCATTAGCTAACAACAACAGTTGACACGGTAGATTCCTGATAATTTAATTCTTGGAGTTGAGACAGTATTAGAAGACCCCAAAAGAAAAAATTTTATGTGAATATTTGTTAAAAGTGTAATTTGTTTTTTGATGTTGGTATGAGTTGGTTAAATGACAAAAACGTGTTGCAAATGTTCATTGTTACGAACAACTAAGTTAGTTTAAAGATGTCATAAATATTTCCATATTTGATTTTAATATATATGTATAAATATTAGAATTATATGTGTTCCATAATAAAAGTAAGGGAGGATGGTTAGGGATCGCTTCCCTAACAAGAAAGAACTATTTTATGGACGTATACGCAGATGTATACGAAAAAGGCGGTGTCACGTGAGGTGACGGCATATTCTAGGTATAAGGACGTATTGGTGTAACGTGTGAACATAGAAATTTCACCAGACTTTCATCAAGCATTAGTTCCACTAAATGAAAAAGTGGAAAGGTTTTAAATCATTTAGAACGGTGCTAAGAGGAACTATTTAATGTAAAATATCGAAAAAGTGTTAATAAAATAATACATTGTGGTGAAGAAACATCGTGCGATTTTTCATTCCATCCGTTACCACGCCCCGAGATCACAAAGGTTTCAATAGCTCAAAGACCCAACGAAGCATAATTAATTATAAAAACTGCACCAGAGTTATGCTTTTTAGAGGGTGATTGAGTAAAGTTCTCACACTGTATGTGTTTTGCAGAGCCAGTTTTATAATCCTTAAAAATGTTGATTGGGCGATATGTAAATTTACAATGCCTTTCTTGGGTATTGCTAATTTTTAATTTGCTCACATGCTTGATAACTTTTTAATCTTCTATGCTTTTTTTTTTAATCTAGTTACAAAATTATTAAAAAAACCATCACACTCTACTCAGATTCTTAAATTTGCAAGGCTATGTATATGTTTATTTTCTCTGTTAATTTTTTTTATTGATTATTATTACTTTTTTTTTGTAATGTATAAATGACTGTTTTCTGTTGCAGCCGTTACAGTTGATGACAGCTGCTGAAATAGTCTTGCTAAAGTAAGCAATGTAGTGCCAAAACAATTGACTAAGTAATATACTGTCACCGCGCCCGCCGTATCTAATTGCCGACAACCGCAGTGTCACCCATCGCATTATTGTCGGCACTACCGCAAAGGAGCCGAAGGAAAGAGACGGAGAATGGCCGCATTGTTGGGCGCTTGCCGAAAGAGAGAAAGTGATAGAGGCTTCTAGAACTGTCTGCTTTGTGTTTCACCGCTAAATAAGTGAACGTTCCGGAAGCTTCCAGAATAGTGCCTGGGAGATATAAATAGCGGTAAAGTGTGAGAAGAGGGGTCAGACGTACGTGAAGCGTTGAGTAGTGCCGACGGAGAACAGTCAGACGTACGTGAAGCGTTGAGTAGTGCCGACGGAGAACAGTCAGACGTATGTGAAGGTTGAGTAGTCGTGCCGACGGAGACGGACAGACGATGTGGAGAGTTGTGCCGACGGAGAAGAGTTAGTTCCTTGTGTTACGAGTTCGGAGTCGTGCTGTTGGAGAATCGGAAAAGACTTTCTTGCTGTTGCAACGAGTGTACAAGTTACTGTTTACGGAAATAAAAGTGTTTCTTTATCTCGACTACATCAGTCTACTTTACTTTTACACCCACACACCAAAAGTCACAATACATTTCTATTGAAATCCAGGGTATGAGTGATTGCAAACCAGATGTGCTTGGCATGTAGTGTTACAACATTGTGGCTCACTTTACAAACTCTTTTCATATTATAACGCTCTGGTGACGTTGCTAATACAGCACACTAATGTGAAAGAATAGTCATCAGTTAACACACTTTGTCACGACTGTTTGGTTCTGAACAAGACGAACATGAGAGATATGTGGCAACCATGTGCTTACCTTAGTGAAAACGGTAAAAATAAACAAAGCGTTTGTTTCCATTGTTACATATAGAACTGCTTGTACACTTAGTGATAATAGATTTGTTGAACATTTTTAAAAAATGAACTGAAGCTTACACTTTCATGGCTAAACCTGGCACTAATGCAACCTATTCCCCTCTCATCCGCACCATCCCCTTACCCTGCCTGCTACTCCCGGTTTGTGTCGCTCGTAGCCTCAACTTCAGTATAGCATGCGTAACGTCGTCTGTTTGTTGTAGATGCCTTGTTTGGGATGGATTTTCATTGATCCTTGGTGGAGGTCTTGGAACCATCTACATATGGGATTTAGTTCAAGTGAAAATGCTGAAACAGATTCATGATCATGTTGGTAAGTAGTAAGGGTATCTTTTGTATGTAATCCCCTTCTCTTCCCATTTTTAAAATGTACTTGAATTATTATTTGTTTATGCCACCAAACTTAGTGCTAGTGTTTTTAGTTTTAAAAAACTAATTGCATTGTGTGCAATGTTTGAGAGCTGGAACCCTGTTATGTATTTCGGGCTAATAGTTGCACACATAACACTAATATGAATGAAATTAATATGGATCAACACCTGTCCATTTCATAGGAATCAAATATTTTGCACATACAATTTCCATTACATTTGCTCCATAATTTTTTTCTTTCAGCTATTAAAAAGTATTTTTTCTGGTCTCTGGTACAGTTTTGAGTGCAAAAATAACAATAATTATATTAAAATAAATTTCAGTCAATTAACAGTAAACAAAACTCACTTTCAAATTTTTGCGCATGTTTCGGAGGCTAGCTTTCCTCCATTATCAAGTGGACATGGACCACAGGGCTGGTATCTCGTGTAGAGGTTTTAACAGCTTGTATAACAGATCCAATGTTACATTAGGTTCATTGTAATCCTGTTATGTATGCGAACGCGTAGTGTGTGTACCGGCAGAGGTTCTGTACATAAGAGCGTGTGAGATGCATGTACCACATTGAGCAGCGCTGGTAGGATTTGCTGGAGTCTGCAGTACATGCTTTTAACTTTTGCAAAGATTATAGTCAATCACAGCCAGTCTTAATTTCATGGTATATTTTTACTTTGTGATGAAAGCTTGAAAAGCATGATTATGGGATGAAATAGAGTATATAGATTGAAGAAAGACAGAGAGGTAATGACAACACAACTAATTGTTAAATTTGTGACTAGGTGCAGTTTTGGCGTTGGCTGTGTCAGAAGATGGCAGCATTGTTGTGTCTGGTGGAGAAGATCGTAGAGTTACTGTTTGGCAGAGCTAGCACTAAACCAAACACATCTTCCCATGCAATAACGTCCAGCAATGAAAAGAAAAACCAAACGCTTTTTATATGGTTTGCAATACTTAAAACAAATGAACATTTTCAGAGTTGACATTTGTACTCCACATTTTTTCCAGCACTTTTATTTTGTATGTTTTGTAATGTGATCAATGTTCCTAATACAGAACAGTATATAAGTGCAGAAGTAGAAATTCTTTCCTTTCACATTGTTGGCCTGCTGCTGTTGTTGTTAATTATATTTAATGTTCCAAATTGGAGGAATTAAAATGTTGTACTGTTTATTATCTAACTTTTTGTTCAGTTACCTGTACATCAACTTTCCCCAACTGCGATTATAGCAACCAAAGCATAATGTTCCTAGATGAGCCAAGTCCAAAGCAGGCTCATACTTGTAATATTGCTGTCTAGAAGTATTTGTGAAGAGCATTAAGAATTGAGGAATTGCTCCAAGAAATAACTATTGTGATGCTGACCTACGAAAGCAGCAACACAAATGACGGTTGGGGGCTGGAATGCCACTGGTGCAGCACATAACAAGGCACTCAGGTCAAGCTTCCCCACACCACTCATGCTTGCAATGACAAGGCTAACAGTCGAGTGGCAAGCAACTTTGAGACGCATCCATGTCAGGTGTGTTTGTAGAATTTCCAGAAAGCACTGCTTGACGTTATCCCCACTACATAAGGAGGCAAGGAAACAGCAGACTTACAGTTACAGACATGAGTAGGTGAGTGTGTTTGAGACAGCATGTACAAAGTATCAGGAGTAGAGTATCTTTTACTTAGTGAGAAGGTGGCAGTTGAACTCCTATACTGACCTATAGATTTTTATGTACTATATATCTATCGTATTATATAAAATTACAAACATACCTTCGTTGGATACAGTATTACCAGAGGGAAGTCTTCTCTGTGCAGTCTCAGATGGGTCAAGTTCTTCAGAGTTCAACCAGAGGAAGGTCTTCTCTCTGCAGTCTCAGATGGGTCAAGTTCTTCATGGTTCTACCAGAGGGAATTCTCTGTGCAGTCTCAGATGGGTCAATTTCTTCATGGTTCTACCAGAGGCAATTCTCTGTGCAGTCTCAGATGGGTCAAGTTCTTCATGGTTCTACCAGAGGCAATTCTCTGTGCAGTCTCAGATGGGTCAAGTTCTTCATGGTTCTACCAGAGGGAATTCTCTGTGCAGTCTCAGATGGGTCAAGTTCTCCACAGTTCTACCAGAGGGAATTCTCTGTGCAGTCTCAGATGGGTCAAGTTCTCCACAGTTCTACCAGAGGGAATTCTCTGTGCAGTCTCAGATGGGTCAAGTTCTCCACAGTTCTACCAGAGGGAATTCTCTGTGCAGTCTCAGATGGGTCAAGTACTTCACAGTTCTACCAGAGGGGATTCTCTGTGCAGTCTCAGATGGGTCAAGTTCTCCACAGTTCCACCAGAGGGAATTCTCTGTGCAGTCTCAGATGGGTCAAGTTCTCCACAGTTCTACCAGAGGGGATTCTCTGTGCAGTCTCAGATGGGTCAAGTACTTCACAGTTCTACCAGGGGGGATTCTCTGTGCAGTCTCAGATGGGTCAAGTTCTCCACAGTTCTACCAGAGGGGATTCTCTGTGCAGTCTCAGATGAGTCAAGTTCTCCACAGTTCTAACAGAGGGAATTCTCTGTGCAGTCTCAGATGGGTCAAGTTCTTCACAGTTCTACCAGAGGGAATTCTCTGTGCAGTCTCAGATGGGTCAAGCTCTTCACAGTTCTACCAGAGGGAATTCTCTGTGCAGTCTCAGATGGGTCAAGTTCTTCACAGTTCTACCAGGGGGGATTCTCTGTGCAGTCTCAGATGGGTCAAGTTCTACCAGGGGGGATTCTCTGTGCAGTCTGAGATGCGTCAAGTTCTCCACAGTTCTACCAGGGGAGATTCTCTGTGCAGTCTCAGATGGGTCAAGTTCTCCACAGTTCCACCAGAGGGGATTCTCTGTTCAGTCTCAGATGGGTCAAGTTCTCCACAGTTCTACCAGGGGGATTCTCTGTGCAGTCTCAGATGGGTCAAGTTCTCCACAGTTCTACCAGGGGAGATTCTCTGTGCAGTCTCAGATGGGCCAAGTTCTCCACAGTTCTACCAGAAGGGATTCTCTGTTCAGTCTCAGATGGGTCAAGTTCTCCACAGTTCTACCAGAAGGGATTCTCTGTGCAGTCTCAGATGGGTCAAGTTCTTCACAGTTCTACCAGAGGGAATTCTCTGTTCAGTCTCAGATGGATCAAGTTCTCCACAGTTCTACCAAAAGGGATTCTCTGTGCAGTCTCAGATGGGTCAAGTTCTCCACAGTTCTACCAGAAGGGATTCTCTACAGTCTCAGATGGGTCAAGTTCTCCACAGTTCTACCAGAAGGGATTCTCTGTGCAGTCTCAGATGGGTCAAGTTCTTCACAGTTCTACCAGAAGGGATTCTCTACAGTCTCAGATGGGTCAAGTTCTTCACAGTTCTACCAGAGGGGATTCTCTGTGCAGTCTCAGATGGGTCAAGTTCTTCACAGTTCTACCAGAGGGGATTCTCTGTGCAGTCTCAGATGGGTCAAGTTCTCCACAGTTCTACCAGAGGGAATTCTCTGTGCAGTCTGACTGGGTCATGTACTCCACAGTTCCACCAGACGGAACTAGAAAGCTGTCTGATTCAAGTTCCCGCTGTTCTGTCAAGAGGGAACTATGATGGAAAATTCCTCCTTTTGTAGGTTTTCAATGTACTGTGACACACAGAACTTCTTAGGTTTGAAACAGCTTGGTTTGTGGCATCCATCAAACTTTTAACACAATATAATGTAACAAACAGGAAGTAGCACACTGTGAAGCTGAATATTGTTATAATAAACCATTTTAGTTAAACACAAAATTGCTTTTAAAGTCTCATTTACGCTAGGCACTTACCTAAATCCTCGGCTGCCCTTGACTATCGGATATAATTAGCCAATCCTCTACCATCAACTGTTTCCCTCTGGTATAGAATGGACAAACTTCACCACTGGGTATTCTTCAAATGAAGGATTAAAGTTCATTAGTTGAAACTAGTCATGCATATGTATTTTTTTTTTTTTTGTGAAGAACCTTGTTTTCACCTGAAAAAGTTTATTACAGCAATTAACCTTAACACAATGTTACCTTTGTTCAATGAAACACAATCTGTGTAAGTTCTGTGTTACATTTAACATTAGTTAGTGAACCTGCACCTAATGTAGTGGTACATCAGTGGGGAATGGAGAAGGATTGGATAAAGGTACAACACCGTGAATTTTATAATAACCTTCTTTGTTTTAAACATGATAATTTAATATTGCCATAGAAGATATTCTTTGAAGCGTTTAACATACATTCTTCTGCCATAAAGGAAATGCTACTTTTCACAACATTCATTAAAACAAACTTGTATAATAACTGCAAGGTTCTACAGCGTCTTTCTTTTTATACTTTTTTTACAACTTTTTTATAAAGATTTTTGTGGAACGTAGAAACATTAGGCAGAAACGGTTTCCACCATTGTTTTCTTGATAATTTCACCAAAGTTTTCATCACACTCATCTCCAGCACCTGAAGCCTCGCCAGTGTGCTGGTTCTTCTCCACTCCATCATTCTCAGACCTAGGGACTTCGCCAGCATTGCTCGTGAATGTGACAGAAGAAGGATCTACGAAGGACCCTGCCCTGGCCGTTGCCATGTACGAGGAGTAGCGACCCTGCAGTAGTTCTGAAAATGGTTCCAGCTTGCTACTCATAGGGCACTGCACTGTGTGAAGGTTTGTGTAATGGTTGTTGTGCACCAAGCTGCCAGAATTAGATTCGTTATTTGCTCCCAACATAGAGAAGCCTTCATAGGAACCGTTACTGGTTCCAGTGATGTGGTGGTGCTGCTGGAAGTCTGCGGCTTGGTTGTTTTCCCTTTCTGATGAAGTTGCTACCTTCGCTCCACCAAACTCGTACATCGTACCATAATGATTAAAGCTTTCCGAGCTCTGGTGTGCTCCAGAGAAGCTTGAGAAAGCTGTGGAGTACTGGTACTTGGAGGCAGCTTCCTCAGCAAATGGTGCCCCAGAGGAACTTTGCTGAGGATATGCAGAGGAACCAGAATCAGAAAACATTATACCTGTAGAAGTGGTGAATGGTCTTCCACTTGTTTGGTTGAAGTGGAAGCCTGGTGAAGCACCAAACTCCTGCTTTGTGTTTTGATGATGAATGCCAAAACGAGGATTATTCCTATCTCCATCCCCAGTATGCTCAGTAGACAACTCACTGCTGTTCTCCTCAGAGTAGCACTCGTCTCTGAATGCGTACAGGTCTAGAGAATCTTCTCTTGCAGGTAAATCACCAACGAACCCTGAAGATGATGTGTTTGTGGAAGGGGGTATCCCTCCTGTGTCGCTGCCTGGCCCTTCTCCTGGTGCACCATAATGTAGATTTGTGAAAGATCCTGCATGAACACAAGATTCCACTTCCACACCTGAGCCCAGACTTACATCTCGCAGCAAGCTTCCATTGAACTTTGGTGACGACATTGCATCCTTTCCATTAGACTGAGACAAGCGATCTTCTTCAGCACCCCAATGTTGCTGTTTAACTTCCTCCTCACCTTCCTCCAACTTCTGCTTCTTCTCCAGTTCCAGCCTCATCAACGTATGGATGAAGTGCGTCCGCACGCGCACTGGATTGAACTCTATGCGACCACTGGAATTGGCACAGCCATCTCGTGAACATCCACATGGAAAATTCAGACGATCCACCTGAATAACAAACAACATTTGCAATTACATACAAGAAACACCAAAAGAAATCTGATGTGTCACATTTGCTCATTCTTTTCAACAAAGTATTCTTTCTTACTAAAGTTTATTATTTCTTGTTAACTGAGATGAACTTTCAATTCACACGAACAATACAGTATGTAAAACAATAGCCCATGTTGTTGGAGAAGTGCAATTTTACCTTATCTTGTGATGGTTCGTATTGAGGTTAACTAATGCTGATAATTTTTATATACCTCTTGTATTAGTTAAATAGTATGTTTTGCCTTTATTTGTGTTGCATTATTAATGTACTATGTTATGAGAGGTAGAATCGGAAATGAAAAATTCAATGCCACTGCCAGGATCTGAACCACAGACCCTCTGCTTACCAGGTAGGTGCTCTAAGCATTAAGTTACTGTGACACTCAATTCTCCTTAACAATATGAATATTCTGTTCCGTCTCCGCCATTCATAAATAAACTTTGTAAGTGTAAGTTGTGTTACTGATCTTGCACTATTACGTCATGCAGTTGCTGTATGACGGAAGCTCATTAAGAATACACCCCCTCCCAGATAGAGTAATACAGGGGAATAAAGTGTATGCATTAAATCCCCACACGTTACAAGAATTGAAGGACACCATTATGAGAGAAGGACACGCAATCACTCAACATGAACTTTTGCAAGTAAATCATGTTTTTGGAGATGTGTTGTGATGCAGGTAACTTAGTGTTATGTACCCCTGACTTGCCAGTATTTTACATCTAACTCTGGCATAGTGCCCCAGGCTTTGCCCAGAGCCTTGCCGCCACAGGCCGGTCTGGCCAATCTAACAACACAGTATTATAACAAATATTTACATTAAAATTATTTTGTTGTTTAATGATGCTGTCGATTGCAAGGATCACATCAGCACCACCGGTGTGCCCAGAAATTTGTCCCACATGAGTTCTTTTACGTGCTAGTAGAACTCTCGTTTTTAAGCACACTTAAAACACCATCGGTCCGGGCCAGATTTGAACCCAGGACCTTGCGATCAGTAGACCAGCGTCTAACCAATTGAGCCCCCAGACCAACTACAAACAAACATTTAGAGACTATAAGCTTCACTTATAGTGTAAGTTGCTGAATTAATCACTGACTTACACTATCGTGATCTGTATACGGCTAGGAACTGTTCATTTGCACAGTTTCACTTGCTTAAACATTCTATCATCTACTACTAGTGGAGAGCGCTCAGATAAGACTTTTGCTTGACAAACTTCATAGAGAATGCCAATATTTTACAAGAAACTGACTTTGAGAACCTCATACATGAATTTGCAGCCAAAAAATCTTAACAAAAACAGCTTTAGGTGAGTCTTCAGACAACTGTTGTATTTATTGAAATGTTTATCATTTTTATGTAATCTGAAATTTGTTAATAATAAAAATAATAATAACAATAATAATAGTTCTGAAACTTGGGTGCTGAAGAACTTTTTATATATATATGTATCTTGTATTCTTATCAAATGTACATTTTTTAACACACATACCTGACATTTGATGCCAGCCTGGGAACACGAGCACGTGTCAGGATCGCAATAGCCTTTACAGCCACAGCCACAGAACTCTCGAGACGATCTGATGTCTCTGCATTCATCCTTCTCCACTGAGTCTATCTTCCTCACACCTGCAGCACGCAGGAGAGCTCTGCGCTGTCTGGTGGGGACTGGCTGCAACATAAAGTACAAACTCAGGGATTGCTATCATTGCTGCTTGGTAAGCACAACCTGAGTCTCCTTGGTGATGCAGGGGAACACTACACAACTCAAAGTGCAGCACACACACCAAGTAGCAGAGGTAGAGCCAAACTGACTCAACAGCACCAGCCAGTATGAGGTCCCCTAACATGTGCTGCAGATTCATGTCAACACCACCTATCAGCAGTTACAGTTCACACAGCAGCACACACACACCAAGTAGCAGAGGTAGAGCCAAACTGACTCAACAGCACCAGCCAGTATGAGGTCCCCTAACATGTGCTGCAGATTCATCTCAACACCACCTATCAGTAGTTACAGTTCACAAAGCCCCCACACAGCAGCACCAAACTTGCCCAATGCCAATACTTCTGATCCTGAAATAGAGATGGGAAATTTGGGGGATGTAATAATCCTTCCCAGCATTTGTCTGCTGAGCTGGGAAAATCCATAGGTCAGGAAGGTTCACCTTGGAAAAGAGCCCACAAACTCACATGCTATCGCAGAGCCATCTCACTTGGCAATCAAGTACTGCCATGGACTGCAGACTAACAGACATCTACATGTGAGGGAACTAGACTGTTACACACAGTCCCTCAGCTTGCTCATGCAGTCTACAGCCTACTGATCAAGTACTAGACTGTTACACACAGTCCCTCACCTTGCTCATGCGGTCTACAGCCTACTGATCAAGTACTAGACTGTTACACACAGTCCCTCACCTTGCTCATGCAATCTACAGCCTACTGATCAAGTACTAGACTGTTACACACAGTCCCTCAGCTTGCTCATGCAGTCTACAGCCTACTGATCAAGTACTAGACTGTTACACACAGTCCCTCAGCTTGCTCATGCAGTCTACAGCCTACTGATCAAGTACTAGACTGTTACACACAGTCCCTCACCTTGCTCATGCAGTCTACAGCCTACTGATCAAGTACTAGACTGTTACACACAGTCCCTCACCTTGCTCATGCAGTCTACAGCCTACTGATCAAGTACTAGACTGTTACACACAGTCCCTCACCTTGCTCATGCAATCTACAGCCTACTGATCAAGTAGTGCCGTGGACTGCAGACTGAAGGACATCTACATGTGAGGGAACTAGACTGTTACACACAGTCCCTCACCTTGCTCATGCAATCTACAGCCTACTGATCAAGTAGTGCCGTGGACTGCAGACTGAAGGACATCTACATGTGAGGGAACTAGACTGTTACACACAGTCCGTCACCTTGCTCATGCGGTCTACAGCCTACTGATCAAGTACTAGACTGTTACACACAGTCCCTCAGCTTGCTCATGCGGTCTACAGCCTACTGATCAAGTACTAGACTGTTACACACAGTCCCTCACCTTGCTCATGCAATCTACAGCCTACTGATCAAGTAGTGCCGTGGACTGCAGGCTAACAGACATCTACATGTGACATAATCAGGGGGAACTAGACTGTTACACACAGTCCCTCACCTTGCTCATGCAATCTACAGCCTACTGATCAAGTAGTGCCGTGGACTGCAGGCTAACAGACATCTACATGTGACACAATCAGGGGGAACTAGACTGTTACACACAGTCCCTCACCTTGCTCATGCAGTCTACAGCCTACTGATCAAGTAGTGCCGTGGACTGCAGGCTAACAGACATCTACATGTGACATAATCAGGGGGAACTAGACTGTTACACACAGTCCCTCACCTTGCTCATGCAGTCTACAGCCTACTGATCAAGTAGTGCCGTGGACTGCAGGCTAACAGACATCTACATGTGACATAATCAGGGGGAACTAGACTGTTACACACAGTCCCTCACCTTGCTCATGCAGTCTACAGCCTACTGATCAAGTAGTGCCGTGGACTGCAGGCTAACAGACATCTACATGTGAGGGAACTAGACTGTTACACACAGTCCCTCACCTTGCTCATGCAGTCTACAGCCTACTGATCAAGTAGTGCCGTGGACTGCAGGCTAACAGACATCTACATGTGAGGGAACTAGACTGTTACACACAGTCCCTCACCTTGCTCATGCAGTCTACAGCCTACTGATCAAGTAGTGCCGTGGACTGCAGACTAACAGACATCTACATGTGAGGGAACTAGACTGTTACACACAGTCCCTCACCTTGCTCATGCAGTCTACAGCCTACTGATCAAGTAGTGCCATGGACTGCAGACTAACAGACATCTACATGTGACACAATCAGGGGGAACTAGACTGTTACACACAGTCCCTCACCTTGCTCATGCAGTCTACAGCCTACTGATCAAGTAGTGCCATGGACTGCAGACTAACAGACATCTACATGTGACACAATCAGGGGGAACTAGACTGTTACACACAGTCCCTCACCTTGCTCATGCAGTCTACAGCCTACTGATCAAGTAGTGCCATGGACTGCAGACTAACAGACATCTACATGTGACACAGAGGGAACTAGACTGTTACACACAGTCCCTCACCTTGCTCATGCAGTCTACAGCCTACTGATCAAGTACTAGACTGTTACACACAGTCCCTCACCTTGCTCATGCGGTCTACAGCCTACTGATCAAGTACTAGACTGTTACACACAGTCCCTCACCTTGCTCATGCAATCTACAGCCTACTGATCAAGTAGTGCCGTGGACTGCAGACTGAAGGACATCTACATGTGAGGGAACTAGACTGTTACACACAGTCCCTCACCTTGCTCATGCAATCTACAGCCTACTGATCAAGTAGTGCCGTGGACTGCAGACTGAAGGACATCTACATGTGACACAATCAGGGGGAACTAGACTGTTACACACAGTCCCTTACCTTGCTCATGCAGTCTACAGCCTACTGATCAAGTAGTGCCGTGGACTGCAGACTGAAGGACATCTACATGTGAGGGAACTAGACTGTTACACACAGTCCCTCACCTTGCTCATGCAGTCTACAGCCTACTGATCAAGTAGTGCCGTGGACTGCAGACTGAAGGACATCTACAGGAAGTGGTAGATATCAAGGCCGGTATGTTAGCCCTGGATGATGGTGACTAGTTGTAACATACCTGCAGGAAATAGTAGCTATCAAGGTCAAGCTCAGATTCTGAAGCGTCGCTTTGCTCTTCTTCGCTCTCTGAGTCATCACTTGATGAAGCAGGAGCTCCCTGGGCATTCAAACGTTCACTCCGAAGTTGCAGCAAAACCTGCAAGGAACAGTCTAACTTCAACAACAACACAACTTCGTAATTCTGCAACTGATCATCCAATAAAAAGTTTTCGTAGTTCACAAAACAACTGATGAAAATGCTAGTTGTATCAGGGAAGGTATTTATTCCAAACACAGGAATTAGCTGCAATAACATTGCAATCTAAGACAAGGCTGCTGTAAATCCTACATCAGACCACACAGCCATCACATTCAGTTAACATAGTTAATGTAAACAAGTTTACTTTCTTTTAATCCTATTGCATTTTTCTTCCTTAGTGTTACCAGGATCTCTCAGCCTTTAGCAAAATGTTCAACAGCTACGTGTAGCAGTCAGTTACATATAATGGCACTGTTTCCACTTGCATATACTGCTAGCCAGTCTACTGCCACTTTATAATTTCTAGCTTGTGCATAACAATATTCCAACTTTCACTATTCACTTAGTGATGCAGTTCTTACATTTATATTTTCTTTTAGCATTCTTGCACATGTGAAAGGAGGTTAACTTTTCCTTGTGTTTTGGATTAAGTTCAGTTTTTGCAATTTTGTTCCCAGAAATTCCATCATATGCAGGTACCCATTATAAATGCATTTTTCTGCCCCAAAGTGGCTACTTCAGCAAGAAATTCCTGGAAAATACATCAAAGTACAACTTTGCAATCTTCAACATGACAACACATTCCAATAGTCAGCACCAGGTTCAGAATCAGAGGAAATCAAACATGTCCCAATTTTAATGTGATTTATTTTACTTTCTACATATTACCACTGCTACCAACACCACTCCACAAAGTATTAATTTGAATGATATAAAGGTGGAAGTGTGTTAAACAGCAGCAGTCTACAATATCCAGTCCATAGCACGAGTGTTCCTTTTAGGCAAATGCACAATTTTCATCACAGTATGGCAATGTGGTGCAACATTTCAACCACAAGTATGCACGTGCAGACCAAAGTTCACATGTAAGCAGCTATTTCACCATTTCCAAAAGAACATGATCCCCTGCCAAGTACTTCAGTGCATTGAGAGCATTAGTTTCAGTCAACATACCCATTTCAGAAGTGAACCAATCTCAGTTTAATACATTTCTCATGAAATATACACATATTGACACGCCTGATGAATCAATTTTGCAAACAATTAGCTGCCCAAGTACTATGTGCAATGTAATGTATTTTTTTATTAACATTCTCCAACACAGTGTCATTTTGTATGGTGAATGAATGAAATGGGTGAAAAGATGCTCAAATGAGCCTGAGGTCTATAGAGCTTTAAGTTATCAGACGCTCGTCTTCTCAGAATAAGGGGAAACCTCAGTAAAAACCTTATGTGGATAACAACCTAAGATTCGAACTCAAAACCTCTTGGATGTGAGGTAGACAAGCTACCACCACACTACAGAGGCAGCAAACTGTGATGCATATATGCAAAATCTCTGTTAATGAAAAGAATGTGGGTGAGCATAGATGAAACTCCAGATTCTACTGGCACAAAACTTGGAAACGTTGTATGGGTGGTGAAGAATACTGAAAGATCTACGACGTGCCTGCTCGTGACTATTGCCACTGTTCTGACTGACGCCGCACCATATATGAAATTGGCAGCAGCAGGACTCGCAGTTAGTTATCCTAAAACGATTCATGTCGCATGTGTTGTGCATGGATTGCACAGAATATCTGAGAAAATTACAGCCAGGTTTCCCAATGATGGCAAATTGATTTCTAATGGGAAAAAGGTGTTCATTAATTCACCTAAAACGATTTACATTTTTCAGAACAAAAATCCGAACACTCCACTGCCTCCTGCACCTGTGGTGACTCACTAGGGAACTTGCTTGGCCACAGTTCAGTACTATGCACAAAAGTTGCCTGCTTTTGCTGCTCTCATATATGAACTAAGTTGTAAAGCTGCATTTCTAAAAATCTGATCCCATAAAGAAACTGGAATCAGTAGGAATGCTTTCTGAGAGAAACAGTTCACGTAGTTTAGGATGTGGGGGAAAAAAAATTGTCTTTCTGGAAGTGCAGCACAAAACTTAAAAAGAAAGGTTCAAAACTAATAGTGGATTTAACATAACGCATAATATTTCAAATGTGTTGAACAAGCTTCATGAAGGAACTATTTATGAGAGTGACATTCCATGTTATAATTATGCTGCACTTATTTCTTGTGAAGTGGAGCAATCATTTTCAAAATTCAAGAAAAACTGAGGAATCATGTGGTTGTATAATATACATACATTATTTGCTCATCCCTTCCACGAAAAACGTAGCTACATTCAGATCTTGGTTTTGGCATGCATTCTTGACACTTTTAGCACATCAAAAGTACATATTCCCCAAGTTTTAAGCACACAGAGCCCTGTTGATCAATATTACTGATATTGGTCAATCAAATGTACCAAAATTAAAGTATACAGTATGTATAAACCATATTTGCATTTCTTCCAGAATTATATCAAATTACACTGGTGCAGCCCCTTAATTTACTCTGTTCTGTTATTACTTTACACCCAACGCATCTCGGCAACAGCAAGTAAACTGCTTCTGTTCCAATTTATTATTCTGGGATTCCCGTCTGTACCAACAGTAATCTTGTAAACAATCAAACTCAAAACTTTCCAACAAATGTCACAACATTTCTTCTCACACTGCTTAATGCTTTGAAAGTCTTGCACAGATAATGTGCCCTAAAGGGTCAAAGATTTGACAAGAACTTAATGGATTTAACCAATGAAATGTAAGTATTCAGCGCATCATGAAACCTGCAACGTGACAAAGTGAGAAGTACCACTGATCATATAGGTATATGTGCCCCCATGCACTGTGTGTGTGTGGTCTGGTCTGTGTGCGTGCGTCTGTGTGTATGGTCTGGTCTGTGTGCGTGGTCTGGTCTGTGTGCATGCATGTGTCTGTGTGTGTGGGGTGGTCTGTGTGCGTGGTCTGGTCTGTGTGCATGCGTGTGACTGTGTGTGCGTGTATGGTCTGGTCTGTGTGCGTGGTCTGGTCTGTGTGCATGCATGTGTCTGTGTGTGTGGGGTGGTCTGTGTGCGTGGTCTGGTCTGTGTGCATGCGTGTGCGTGTATGGTCTGGTCTGTGTGCGTGGTCTGGTCTGTGTGCGTGGTCTGGTCTGTGTGCATGCATGTGTCTGTGTGTGTGGGGTGGTCTGTGTGCGTGGTCTGGTCTGTGTGCATGCGTGTGTCTGTGTGCGTGCGTGTCTGTGTGTATGGTCTGGTCTGTGCGTGGGGTGGTCTGTGTGCATGTGTGTATGGTCTGGTCTGTGTGCGTGGTCTGGTTTGTGTGCGTGGGGTGGTCTGTGTGCATGTGTGTGTCTGTGTGGTCTGTGTGTGTGTGTGTGTCTGTGTGCGTGCATGTGTCTGTGTGTGGTCTGGTCTCTGTGTGTGTGTGTGTGTGTGTGTGTGTGTGTGTGTGTGTGTGTGTGTGTGTGGTCTGGTCTGTGAGTGTGTCTGTGTCTGATCTGGTCTGTGTCTCAGATCATGCACATGTGTGCACGTGGTCTGGTATGATCTGTGTCTGTGATCATGCACCTGTGTGCACATGGTCTGGTATGATCTGTGTCTGTGATCATGCACCTGTGTGCACATGGTCTGGTATGATCTGTGTCTGGGATCATGCACATGTGTGCATATGGTCTGGTATGATCTGTGTCTGTGATCATGCACATGTGTGCACATGGTCTGGCATGATCTGTGATCATGCACCTGTGTGCACATGGTCTGGTATGATCTGTGTCTGGGATCATGCACCTGTGTGCACATGGTCTGGTATGATCTGTGTCTGGGATCATGCACATGTGTGCATATGGTCTGGTATGATCTGTGTCTGTGATCATGCACATGTGTGCACATGGTCTGGTATGATCTGTGTCTGTGATCATGCACCTGTGTGCACATGGTCTGGTATGATCTGTGTCTGTGATCATGCACCTGTGTGCACATGGTCTGGTATGATCTGTGTCTGTGATCATGCACCTGTGTGCACATGGTCTGGTATGATCTGTGTCTGTGATCATGCACATGTGTGCACATGGTCTGGCATGATCTGTGATCATGCACCTGTGTGCACATGGTCTGGCATGATCTGTGATCATGCACCTGTGTGCACATGGTCTGGTATGATCTGTGTCTGTGATCATGCACCTGTGTGCACATGGTCTGGTATGATCTGTGTCTGTGATCATGCACCTGTGTGCATATGGTCTGGTATGATCTGTGTCTGTGATCATGCACCTGTGTGCACATGGTCTGGTATGATCTGTGTCTGTGATCATGCACCTGTGTGCATATGGTCTGGTATGTGCATATGGTCTGGTATGATCTGTGTCTGTGATCATGCACATGCGTGCACATGGTCTGGTATGTGCATATGGTCTGGTATGTGCATATGGTCTGGTATGTGCATATGGTCTGGTATGATCTGTGTCTGTGATCATGCACCTGTGTGCACATGGCCTGGTATGTGCATATGGTCTGGTATGATCTGTGTCTGTGATCATGCACATGTGTGCATATGGTCTGGTATGATCTGTGTCTGTGATCATGCACCTGTGTGCACATGGCCTGGTATGATCTGTGTCTGTGATCATGCACCTGTGTGCACATGGTCTGGTATGATCTGTGTCTGTGATCATGCACATGTGTGCACATGGTCTGGTATGTGCATGTGGTCTGGTATGTGCACATGGTCTGGTATGATCTGTGTCTGTGATCATGCACCTGTGTGCACATGGTCTGGTATGATCTGTGTCTGTGATCATGCACATGTGTGCACATGGTCTGGTATGTGCATATGGTCTGGTATGATCTGTGTCTGTGATCATGCACATGTGTGCATATGGTCTGGTATGTGCATATGGTCTGGTATGATCTGTGTCTGTGATCATGCGCATGTGTGCATATGGTCTGGTATGTGCACATGGTCTGGTATGTGCATATGGTCTGGTATGATCTGTGTCTGTGATCATGCACATGTGTGCACATGGTCTGGTATGTGCACATGGTCTGGTATGATCTGTGTCTGTGATCATGCACATGTGTGCACATGGTCTGGTATGTGCATATGGTCTGGTATGATCTGTGTCTGTGATCATGCACATGTGTGCATATGGTCTGGTATGTGCACATGGTCTGGTATGTGCATATGGTCTGGTATGATCTGTGTCTGTGATCATGCACATGTGTGCATATGGTCTGGTATGTGCACATGGTCTGGTATGTGCATATGGTCTGGTATGATCTGTGTCTGTGATCATGCACATGTGTGCACATGGTCTGGTCTGATCTGTGATCATGCACATGTGTGCACATGGTCTGGTATGATCTGTGTGCACATGGTCTGGTATGATCTGTGTCTGTGATCATGCACATGTGTGCACATGGTCTGGTCTGATCTGTGATCATGCACATGTGTGCACATGGTCTGGTATGATCTGTGTCTGTGATCATGCACATGTGTGCACATGGTCTGGTCTGATCTGTGTCTGTGATCATGCACATGTGTGCACATGGTCTGGTATGATCTGTGTGCACATGGTCTAATCTGATCTGTGGTCATGGACATGTGTGCACATGGTCTGGTATGATCTGTGTCTGTGATCATGCACATGTGTGCACATGGTCTGGTCTGATCTGTGTCTGTGATCATGCACATGTGTGCACATGGTCTGGTATGATCTGTGTCTGTGATCATGCTCATGTGTGCACATGGTCTGGTCTGATCTGTGATCATGCACATGTGTGCACATGGTCTGGTATGATCTGTGTGCACATGGTCTGGTATGATCTGTGTCTGTGATCATGCACATGTGTGCACATGGTCTGGTCTGATCTGTGATCATGCACATGTGTGCACATGGTCTGGTATGATCTGTGTGCACATGGTCTGGTATGATCTGTGTCTGTGATCATGCACATGTGTGCACATGGTCTGGTCTGATCTGTGTCTGTGATCATGCACATGTGTGCACATGGTCTGGTATGATCTGTGTGCACATGGTCTAATCTGATCTGTGATCATGCACATGTGTGCACATGGTCTGGTATGATCTGTGTGCACATGGTCTGGTATGATCTGTGTCTGTGATCATGCACATGTGTGCACATGGTCTGGTATGATCTGTGTGCACATGGTCTAATCTGATCTGTGATCATGCACATGTGTGCACATGGTCTGGTATGATCTGTGTGCACATGGTCTGGTATGATCTGTGTCTGTGATCATGCACATGTGTGCACATGGTCTGGTCTGATCTGTGTCTGTGATCATGCACATGTGTGCACATGGTCTGGTATGATCTGTGTCTGTGGTCATGGACATGTGTGCACATGGTCTGGTATGATCTGTGTGCACATGGTCTGGTATGATCTGTGTGCACATGGTCTGGTATGATCTGTGTGCACATGGTCTGGTATGATCTGTGTCTGTGATCATGTACCTGTGTGCACATGGTCTGGTATGATCTGTGTGCACATGGTCTGGTATGATCTGTGTCTGTGATCATGTACCTGTGTGCACATGGTCTGGTATGATCTGTGTGCACATGGTCTGGTATGATCTGTGTCTCTGATCATGCACATGTGTGCACAAGGTCTGGTATGATCTGTGTCTGTGATCATGCACATGTGTGCACAAGGTCTGGTATGATCTGTGTCTGTGATCATGCACATGTGTGCACATGGTCTGGTATGATCTGTGTCTGTGATCATGCACATGTGTGCACAAGGTCTGGTATGATCTGTGTCTCTGATCATGCACATGTGTGCACATGGTCTGGTATGATCTGTGTGCACATGGTCTAATCTGATCTGTGTCTGTGGTCATGGACATGTGTGCACATGGTCTGGTATGATCTGTGTGCACATGGTCTGGTATGATCTGTGTGCACATGGTCTGGTATGATCTGTGTCTGTGATCATGCACATGTGTGCACATGGTCTGGTATGATCTGTGTCTGTGATCATGTATCTGTGTGCACATGGTCTAATCTGATCTGTGATCATGCACATGTGTGCACATGGTCTGGTATGAACTGTGTGCACATGGTCTGGTATGATCTGTGTCTGTGATCATGGACATGTGTGCACATGGTCTGCTATGATCTGTGTGCACATGGTCTAATCTGATCTGTGTCTGTGGTCGTGGTCATGGACATGTGTGCACATGGTCTGCTATGATCTGTGTGCACATGGTCTGGTATGATCTGTGTGCACATGGTCTGGTATGATCTGTGTCTGTGATCATGCACATGTGTGCACATGGTCTGGTATGATCTGTGTCTGTGATCATGTATCTGTGTGCACATGGTCTAATCTGATCTGTGATCATGCACATGTGTGCACATGGTCTGGTATGAACTGTGTGCACATGGTCTGGTATGATCTGTGTCTGTGATCATGGACATGTGTGCACATGGTCTGCTATGATCTGTGTGCACATGGTCTAATCTGATCTGTGTCTGTGGTCGTGGTCATGGACATGTGTGCACATGGTCTGCTATGATCTGTGTGCACATGGTCTAATCTGACCTGTGTCTGTGGTCGTGGTCATGGACATGTGTGCACATGGTCTGGTATGAACTGTGTGCACATGGTCTGGTATGATCGGTGTGCACATGGTCTGGTATGATCTGTGTCTGTGATCATGTACCTGTGTGCACATGGTCTGCTATGATCTGTGTGCATGTGGTCTGGTCTGATCTATGCTCGGGGTCACTAGGGCCACTACTTCTCCATCAAGTAGCTCCTCAATTAACCCCTCTGGGACCTCATGAGGCTGAGTGCACTCCGTGCCAGACCTCCCAGTGGAGGAAAATCCCCATGTTAGTACCGGGGATCAAACGCAGATCATCTGTGCCAGAGGCAAGCGTGCTACCAACTGTGCTATGGAGGCAGTCAAATGCTTAGATAGAGCAGTTTATTTGTTATTTAACTTTTATTTTGAAAATTAATAATTTAAACTATAATGGCCATCGATATATTTAATAATCTTTTTTCTCCAAAACTGCTTGACATAGCTAAATAAAAATATCAGTTTTTGTAGGGATAATCAAAAGAAACATAGCTATAGTTTACATTATAAAAATTAGTATTTCATGTGAAGCATTTCTTATACTGTTCACTCTTAGACTGGGCCAGATCGCCCCACGACAGCAAGGGCCAGTGCGCCCTCCACCAGTTACCTGAAATGACTGGCAAGGTGCAAAACACTGACTACTGTACTACGAAGCATTAGACCTACATGCATCACATCAAATGTTAAAATGGGTGATCTTCAATGCGAAAACATTCCCTATGCCTATGAAAACAATTCTGGTTTACTCGCAAAAATTCATGTTGACTGATTGCCTATATTTCCCTCAAAATATTGTCCTTCAATTCCTTTAATGTGTGTGGATTTACTGCACACATTTTATTCTTTATTATTTCTCAGTAATAAAAATCACATGGAGATAGGTTCAGGGAACGAGATGGCCATAAACCCTCAACTAATTATTCTGTCACCATACCCGCTTCACAATTCATGCAAAGAATTGCCAGCAGTGTGTGCTGTAGGTGAATGTTGCTGAAATCAGCCACACAATTCTTCTTTCTTTACCTGATTACCCTCCCCTTCTGCCTACACCTGTCGGGGAACACAGGAACCTATGTACCAGAGTGAACACCTGCAAGTATGAGAGTGAGGAAGTGATTACCCTCCCCTTATGTAGGACTTACAAGTCAGTGTCTAGAGTCAGACGTCTGTCAGGGAACACAGGAACCTATGTACCAGAGTGAACACCTGCAAGTATGAGAGTGAGGAAGTGATTACTCTCCCCTTATGTAGGACTTACAAGTCAGTGTCTAGAGTCAGACGTCTGTCAGGGAACACAGGAACCTATGTACCAGACAGAGTGAACATCTGCAAGTATGAGAGTGAGGAAGTGATTACCCTCCCCTTATGTAGGACTTACAAGCCAGTGTCTAGAGTCAGACGTCTGTCAGGGAACACAGGAACCTATGTACCAGACAGAGTGAACACCTGCAAGTATGAGAGTGAGGAAGTGATTACTCTCCCCTTATGTAGGACTTACAAGTCAGTGTCTAGAGTCAGACGTCTGTCAGGGAACACAGGAACCTATGTACCAGACAGAGTGAACACCTGCAAGTATGAAAGTGAGGAAGTGATTACCCTCCCCTTATGTAGGACTTACAAGTCAGTGTCTAGAGTCAGACGTCTGTCAGGGAACACAGGAACCTATGTACCAGACAGAGTGAACACCTGCAAGTATGAAAGTGAGGAAGTGATTACTCTCCCCTTATGTAGGACTTACAAGCCAGTGTCTAGGGTCAGACGTCTGTCAGGGAACACAGGAACCTATGTACCAGACAGAGTGAACACCTGCAAGTATGAGAGTGAGGAACTGATTACCCTCCCCTTATGTAGGACTTACAAGTCAGTGTCTAGAGTCAGACGTCTGTCAGGGAACACAGGAACCTATGTACCAGACAGAGTGAACACCTGCAAGTATGAAAGTGAGGAAGTGATTACCCTCCCCCTATGTAGGACTTACAAGTCAGTGTCTAGAGTCAGACGTCTGTCAGGGAACACAGGAACCTATGTACCAGACAGAGTGAACACTTGCAAGTATGAAAGTGAGGAAGTGATTACCCTCCCCCTATGTAGGACTTACAAGACAGTGTCTAGAGTCAGACGTCTGTCAGGGAACACAGGAACCTATGTATCAGACAGAGTGAACACCTGCAAGTATGAGAGTGAGGAAGTGATTACCCTCCCCTTATGTAGGACTTACAAGACAGTGTCTAGAGTCAGACGTCTGTCAGGGAACACAGGAACCTATGTACCAGACAGAGTGAACACCTGCAAGTATGAGAGTGAGGAAGTGATTACCCTCCCCTTATGTAGGACTTACAAGTCAGTGTCTAGAGTCAGACGTCTGTCAGGGAACACAGGAACCTATGTACCAGACAGAGTGAACACCTGCAAGTATGAGAGTGAGGAAGTGATTACCCTCCCCTTATGTAGGACTTACAAGACAGTGTCTAGAGTCAGACGTCTGTCAGGGAACACAGGAACCTATGTACCAGACAGAGTGAACACCTGCAAGTATGAGAGTGAGGAAGTGATTACCCTCCCCTTATGTAGGACTTACAAGTCAGTGTCTAGAGTCAGACGTCTGTCAGGGAACACAGGAACCTATGTACCAGACAGAGTGAACACCTGCAAGTATGAGAGTGAGGAAGTGATTACCCTCCCCTTATGTAGGACTTACAAGTCAGTGTCTAGAGTCAGACGCCTGTCAGTGAACACAGGAACCTATGTACCAGACAGTGTGAACACCTGCAAGTATGAGAGTGAGGAAGTGATTACCCTCCCCTTATGTAGGACTTACAAGACAGTGTCTAGAGTCAGACGTCTGTCAGGGAACACAGGAACCTATGTACCAGACAGAGTGAACACCTGCAAGTATGAGAGTGAGGAACTGATTACCCTCCCCTTATGTAGGACTTACAAGTCAGTGTCTAGAGTCAGACGTCTGTCAGGGAACACAGGAACCTATATACCAGACAGAGTGAACACCTGCAAGTATGAGAGTGAGGAAGTGATTACCCTCCCCTTATGTAGGACTTACAAGTCAGTGTCTAGAGTCAGACGTCTGTCAGGGAACACAGGAACCTATGTACCAGACAGAGTGAACACCTGCAAGTATGAGAGTGAGGAAGTGATTACCCTCCCCTTATGTAGGACTTACCAGTCAGTGTCTAGAGTCAGACGTCTGTCAGGGAACACAGGAACCCATGTACCAGACAGAGGGAACTCCTGGAATTGGGTGGTCAGCCAAGCACCAGGTCTGATAGTGAGGAGTTGCAGGAAAAAATATTTGAAATAGAATTTACATAATTGAGTGAATCAACTTTTGTGTGGTAAATATGAGACTGATAATCCCACATATTGTGAGGAACTTCATGAATATGGTGATTTCCGGTAGCCAGTATCAATTGTTTCAAGTAGAAACTGATCTTGAAGATAAAACCATGCTGCATCAGTGAAATACTTTAAAGGTGGGTCCACATCACCATCATGAACAGACTGCTAAAACCAGCTGCAATAATTTACCTTGCATACAGGATCTTACCAAACAGTAACCTCTGAGTGTCCTCGAAAAACGTCAGTTGCAACCTTCAGTTTGATTACGGGACATGATTGTCTGGCAAAACATTTAAACAGAATTGGGATATATTCTTCACCACTCTGTCCTCTATGTGATCTGCAAGAGGAAATGGACCGAGACCACCTTCAAATATGCCCGGCCACTTCTAGTGCCCCATCCATCAGTGAAAAATATTGGAGAGCAAGAGGATTAATGACTTCATTGTCAGAATCCAGCATTAGCTAACTACATGGTTGTAAAGCACAAACTTTAAGTTTCAGAAGTTTCGTTGCCACGAAAGCTCTTGTCTTGGATATGTTATCTCACGTACTAAATGTCTCAGCAATTGAAGATTGAAGCATGAAATCACAAGAGAAGTACAGCCAATCAATCAAGATGAACTTTTGCAAGTAAACCAGAATTGTTTCGAAGGCATAGGGAATGTGTTTGTGTTGAAGGTCATCAATTTCAACATTTGATGTGATGCACGTAAGTCCTACGCAAGTTAGTACAGTAGTTAGTGTTCTGTACACGTGACTTGAGGGTCCTTTGTGCTTAACTCTTGTGGAGAGCGCACTGGCAAAAACTATTTGACAGAAAAGTGAAATTTGGTAGACCTACTAGATATGCTTTGGCATACATGCATTCAAATTCTCAAATCATTGTGATAAAAATTGCAGATTTTAATCCTTTTAACAACAGGTTTAGCCATAGAGTGTTACCTGGCGATGAAGTCGCCGCTGCTCCACTGCATGCTCCAGGATTGAGAACTGCTGTACATGAGCATGCTGAGAAGCCATTCCCAATGTCGATCCTCCTTGTGAAGGGACGCATGTGAATCCCTGGGCTCGAGGAAAGTAATACACTGTAACCTTATCAAAACTGATGGAGCGTTTTCGCTTTGCCTGTGTGGCATCGCTTTGGCCATTGCTAGCATGTCTGCGCTTCAGGTTACTTCTTCGGGCTTCATTTGGCACAGCAGTTGAGCCCAGGTCAGCATCAGCATCTTCATCTGCTGAGGACTGTGACTGTCCAGATGAGTAGTTCAAACCCATCGTATCCTGCTGAGGTTCTGACAATTCAAAGAAAGACTCTGCTGCAGGAGTATCCTTCTTATCTTCTGCTGAGGCTTGATTTGCTTGCTCTTCTGTGTTCTGGACTAGGAAGCTGGCTACTCTCTCCTCCACCACGTCTGAACCTAAACCTGAGTCACTGCCATCTGAACGATCATTCACTTCTAAAATCTCTTCCTCAACTTCTGCTTCTTCACATGGTGGCTCACATGGCAAACTCTCTACTGCAGAATCTTCCTCTTCAAGATGCAGGAAAGGTGGGTCCTTTGTGCTCAGTAAGGATTCCTTCTTTTTCCTCTTTTTCTTTACACAGTCACAAATACTGGAGTCTATTTCACTGTCTTTCATAGGCAACTTGTCCTCACCAAGTGATTTATTATCACTTTGATTGTATTCACTGTCCTGCAATAATGTTACTTTTTCATCATTTGTACTATTGTTGGCCTGGTTCACCACCAAGTCCTTAACCTCAGCCCTCTGCATGCCCGTATCCTATAGGCACATCTACCTAGAACAACAAACAGAAAACAACCTTCAATGTTAAACAGCTCACTGTGTTATTACAGGCAGTCAGTCTCTCATCTCTGGCTTATAATCACATCAAGCAAGGGAAAATGCATCTATGTCCAAACACACATCTGGGTATTCATTTGCAAGACAAGCAACTTCCCTGTTTATTGCATCAGAGGATCATATCCACGTTTGGAAGGAGAAGCTATTAACAACTGGTCCAATAGGAAATCTCAATTTAAACCCCCACAAACAATAATATGTGGAGCCCTTAATCCCTTGGCTACACCCCGACGCTTGGGGCCCTTGATCCCTAGGCTACAACCTGTTACTTGGGGCCCTTAATCCCTTGACCACACCCTGGTACTTGGAGCCCTTAATCCCTTGGCTACACCCAGACGCTTGGGGCCCTTGATCCCTAGGCTACCACCTGTTACTTGGGGCCCATAATCCCCTGACCACACCCTGGTACTTGGGGCCCTTAATTCCTTGGCTACACCCAGACGCTTGGGGCCCTTAATCCCTTGGCTACACCCAGACACTTGGGGCCCTTAATCCCTTGGCTACACCCAGACACTTGAGGCCCTTAATCCCTTGGCTACACCCAGACACTTGGGGCCCTTAATCCCTTGGATACACCCAGATGCTTGGGGCCCTTAATCCCTTGGCTACACACAGACACTTGAGGCCCTTAATCCCTTGGCTACACCCAGACACTTGGGGCCCTTAATTCCTTGGATACACCCAGACGCTTGGGGCCCTTAATCCCTTGGCTACACCCAGACACTTGGGGCCCTTAATCCCTTGGCTACACCCAGACACTTGAGGTCCTTAATCCCTTGGCTACACCCAGACACTTGGGGCCCTTAATCCCTTGGCTACACCCAGACGCTTGGGGCCCTTAATCCCTTAGCTACACCCAGACACTTGGGGCACTTGATCCCCAGGCTACATCCAGAGGCCCTAATCCCTTGGATATGCTTTGAGACAGAGACCATAATCCCTTGGCTATGCTTTGACACAGAACCTAATCCCTTCGCTGTGCTTTGAGACAGAGACCCTAATCCCTTGGCTGTGCTTTGAGACAGAGACCCTAATCCCTTGACTATGCTTTGAGACAGGGAACCTAATACCATGCCTTTGCTTTCAGACAGAGACCCTAATCCCTTGGCTATGCTTTGAGACAGAGACCCTAATCCCTTGGCTTTGCTTTCAAACAGAGACCCTAATCCCGTGGCTATGCTTTGAGACAGAACCTAATCCCTTGGCTTTGCTTTCAGACAGAGAAAATTAATTCCTTGGCTTTGCTTTCAGACAGAGAACCTAATTCCTTGGCTATGCTTTCAAACAGAGACCCTAATCCCTTGGCTATGCTTTGAGACAGAGACCCTAATCCCTTGGCTATGCTTTGAGACAGAGAACCTAATCCCTTGGCTATGCTTTGAGACAGAGACCCTAATCCCTTGGCTTTGCTTTCAGACAGAGACCCTAATCCCGTGGCTATGCTTTGAGACAGAACCTAATCCCTTGGCTTTGCTTTGAGACAGAGACCCTAATCCCTTGGCTTTGCTTTCAGACAGAGACCCTAATCCTTTGGCTATGCTTTCAAACAGAGACCCTAATCCCTTGGCTGTGCTTTGAGATAGAGACCCTAATCCCTTGGTTATGCTTTCAGACAGAGAACCTAATCCCTTGGCTATGCTTTGAGACAGAGACCCTAATCCCTTGGCTATGCTTTGAGACAGAGACCCTAATCCCTTGGCTATGCTTTGAGACAGAGACCCTAATCCCTTGGCTATGCTTTGAGACAGAGACCCTAATCCCTTGCCTATGCTTTGAGACAGAGACCCTAATCCCTTGGCTATGCTTTCAGACAGAGACACTAATCCCTTGGATATGCTTTGAGACAGCGACCCTAATCCCTTGGCTATGCTTTGAGACAGAGAACCTAATCCCTTGGCTATGCTTTGAGACAGAGAACCTAATCCCTTGGCTATGCTTTCAAACAGAGAACCTAATCCCTTGGCTTTGCTTTCAGACAGAGACCCTAATCCCTTGGCTATGCTGTCAGACAGAGACCCTAATCCCTTGGCTATGCTTTCATACAGAGACCCTAATCCCACGGATATGCTTTGAGACAGAGACCCTAATCCCTTGGCTATGCTTTCAGACAGAGACCCTAATCCCTTGGCTATGCTTTGAGACAGAGAACCTAATCCCTTGGCTATGCTTTCAGACAGAGACCCTAATCCCTTGGCTATGCTTTCAGTCAGAGACCCTAATCCCTTGGCTATGCTTTGAGACAGAGACCCTAACCCCTTGGCTATGCTTTCAGACAGAGACCCTAATCTATTGGCTATGCTTTCAGACAGAGACCCTAATCCCTTGGCTATGCTGTCAGACAGAGACCCTAATCCCTTGGCTATGCTTTCATACAGAGACCCTAATCCCTTGGCTATGCTTTCAGACAGAGAACCTAATCCCTTGGCTATGCTTTCAGACAGAGACCCTAATCTATTGGCTATGCTTTGAGACAGAGACCCTAACCCCTTGGATATGCTTTCAGACAGAGACCCTAATCCCTTGGCTATGCTTTCAGACAGAGACCCTAATCCCTTGGCTATGCTTTGAGACAGAGACCCTAATCCCTTGGCTATGCTTTGAGACAGAGACCCTAACCCCTTGGCTATGCTTTGACACAGAGACCCTAATCCCTTGGCTATGCTTTGAGACAGAGACCCTAATCCCTTGGCTATGCTTTGAGACAGAGACCCTAACCCCTTGGCTATGCTTTCAGATAGAGACCCTAATCCCTTGGCTATGCTTTGAGACAGAGAACCTAATCCCTTGGCTTTGCTTTCAGACAGAGAAAATTAATTCCTTGGCTTTGCTTTCAGACAGAGAACCTAATTCCTTGGCTATGCTTTCAAACAGAGAACCTAATTCCTTGGCTATGCTTTCAGACAGAGACCCTAATCCCTTGGCTATGCTTTGAGACAGAGACCCTAATCCCTTGGCTTTGCTTTCAAACAGAGACCCTAATCCCTTGGATATGCTTTGAGACAGAGACCCTAATCCCTTGGCTATGCTTTGAGACAGAGACCCTAATCCCTTGGCTATGCTTTGAGACAGAGAACCTAATCCCTTGGCTATGCTTTGAGACAGAGACCCTAATCCCTTGGCTATGCTTTGAGACAGAGAACCTAATCCCTTGGATATGCTTTCAGACAGAGACCCTAATCCCTTGGCTATGCTTTGAGACAGAGACCCTAATCCCTTGGCTATGCTTTGAGACAGGGAACCTAATTCCTTGGCTTTGCTTTCAGAGAACCTAATTCCTTGGCTTTGCTTTGAGACAGGGAACCTAATCCCACGGCAGATAACCGGACAGGCGCTGGGAAGCTAACACTGAGTAAGATGGTACCATGGTTACATGTGGTAGCCCTCCCTGACCCATGGGTGTTCCCAGATCACTGGACAAGTGCTGGGAAGCTAACACTGAGTAAGATGGTACCATGGTTACATGTGGTAGCCCTCCCTGACCCATGAGTGTTCCCAGATCACTGGACAAGTGCTGGGAAGCTAACACGGAGTAAGATGGTTCTGTTGTTACATGTGCTAGCCCTCCCTGACCCATGAGTGTTCCCAGATCACTGGACAAGTGCTGGGAAGCTAACACTGAGTAAGATGGTACCATGGTTACATGTGGCAGCCCTCCCTGACCCTTGGGTGTTTCCAAATCACTGGACAAGTGCTGGGAAGCTAACATTGAGTAAGATGGTTCTGTGGTTACATGTGGTAGCCCTCCCTGAACCATGGGTGTTCCCAGATCACTGGACAAGCGCTGGGAAGCTAACACTGAGTAAGATGGTTCTGTGGTTACATGTGGTAGCCCTCCCTGACCCATCAGTGTTCCCAGATCACTGGACAAATGCTGGGAAGCTAACACTGAGTAAGAAGGTACCACGGTTACATGTGGTAGCCCTCCCTGACCCATCAGTGTTCCCAGATCACTGGACAAATGCTGGGAAGCTAACACTGAGTAAGATGGTACCACGGTTACATGTGGTAGCCCTCCCTGACCCATGGGTGTTCCCAGATCACTAGACAAGTGCTGGTGAGCTAACACTAAGTAAGATGGTACCATGGTTACATGTGGTAGCCCTCCCTGACCCATGGGTGTTCCCAGATCACTGGACAAGTGCTGGGAAGCTAACACTGAGTAAGATGGTTCTGTGGTTACATGTGGCAGCCCTCCCTGACCCATGAGTGCTCCAAGATCACTGGACAAGTGCTGGGAAGCTAACACTGAGTAAGATGGTTCTGTGGTTGCATGTGGCGGCCCTCCCTGACCCATGAGTGTTCCCAGATCACTGGACAAGTCCTGGGAAGCTAACACTGAGTAAGATGGTTCTGTGGTTACATGTGGTAGCCCTCCCTGACCCATGGGTGTTCCCAGATCACTGGACAAGTGCTGGGAAGCTAACACTGAGTAAGTGATGTTTGTATTCTTTCGGACTGGAAGCTTTAATATGTATAAAAGATACGACACAATTAAGATAACTGGATATTTAATTTTAACACTTTCACCGTTACATGGGCAAGCTATCAGAAGAATAAACAGAGTTGCTAAGCTACAAAAACAAAACACAAAAGTTGTATAAACGATTACAGAATAACCAACACTCCTCCTCGTTTACACAACCCTACATTTTTCTCTTAATCAAAGATAAACAACTCTGATTGTCCTCGTAAATTATTGTGGCACTGTTCACATCTTGGTGCATGTTTTTCAACAAATGCTGCAACCACAGAGCTTGTTGACACTTTCCATGGTCTGGTCATCTCCAGTGGCTGCAACTCAAGTCACACATAGGCATGAGTGAGTTCCTGTGATGCTGAAATGTATGCCTCCATCTGACCCTGCTCCTCTTCCAGGTACTCAATCTCGCCACTCACCTGCTCCATATCTACCCTCTTATCCCCAGCTTGTGCTCGGAGGTTAGACACACAGTCCTCCAATATGCTTATTCTCTGACAGAGTTCTGTAATGATTTCCATGTGTTCTACTAGGATTTTCTTCACTGCTACCAACTCACGCATCACATCTGAGGACCCTCTAGCCAATAAACTGCTTCTATGACTTCCTTTGTCACTGCCACTGCCACTATGAGTTCTTCTACCACTGCCAATGGCACTGACACTGCCACCACCACTTCCACTGGCACCACCAGTACAACTTTCTTTGAATTTGCTGGAAATTGCTTCATTGTAGGATTTGGGTTCTTTAATAACTTCTCTTGTAGTATTACACTCTTCAATCAGTCTTTGCGGAGCAATTCCTTTTGTTGATCTCTGAGAAACTCGAGTCTGAGAGTCTTTAACTGATTCATTTTCTTTATCACTCTCCTCCTGAATTTCTACTTCTCGATGTGATATTTTAACTTTGGAATCAACATTTATGTCGATTTCAGATCTTTTTAAATCATCACGTTTCCCTTGATATGCCTCCACACTGAACTTGACATCTCGACTGATTATCACCTTTTGTGAAGCTAAATTGTAGCAACGATAAGCTTTTGATTCTTCATCATATCCAAGAAATATTGCTTCTGTTCCTGTATTATCCAATTTCTGGCGTTTCTGGGTTGGAACATGAACAAAACATTTGGAACCAAAAATCTGTAAATTCTTTACTTTAGGCTTTTCATTATTCCACAGTTCATATGGTGTTAATTTCTTTGCTCGAGTAAGGACTCTGTTTTGTATGGAATTAGCAGTCATCATAGCTTCACCCCAAAATTGATTTGGTAAGCCTGCATCAATCAGCATACAACGTGCCATTTCTACCAGAGTTCTATTCTTCCTCTCTGCTATGCCATTATGCTGTGGGGAATAAGTTGCAGTTAACTGAGTCTGGATACCTTCATTGGCCAAATATGTTCTTAATTGTTTATTTAGATATTCACCTCCACGATCAGATCGAATAATCTTGACTTTTCTGTCAAACTTGTTTTTCACAAGTGCTACATAATGTTTCAAAGTATCAGGAACTTCAGATTTGTTTGCCAATAAATATACATGAGTATACCTTGAAAAATCACCTATAAATGTGACTATAAATCGCTTACCACTTGGTGTCATGGTCTGCATTGGTCCACAAACATCTGTATGGATCAAATCAAGTGATCTGGTAGACTCGCTTGAAGATTGTTTTGGGAATGGTAATCTGGTCAGCTTTCCTTTCAGGCACGTATCACATGACATTTGGATACCGCAATCAACTATCTTCAGATCATCTAAGAGACCCTCAGCATCCATTTTCCTTATGGCCTCTGGGTCACGATGTCCCATTTTCCGATGCCATGTATGAATACAATTGCTGTTGTGTTCCAACACTGCATGGATTTTGTATGGCTCACACAATTTGTACAAGTTTCCAGTGGACTTAGGAAATCCAATCTGTTTTCCATCTTTGCATATTTCACAATAGTCTTTACTGAAGTTAACAGAAAAATTGCTTAAGTTTAGCTGTCGAACAGAAATTAAATTTCCAACAACTTTAGGAGCATAAAGCACATTGGTAACAGTAACTGGTGTCACTTCTCCCTTTTTATTCTTAAACATCAATTTTCCTGTCCCGATGCCAATAACATCAACTAGTTCACCATTTGCAACTTCAACTTTATTAACATAGGATCTATCCAAGGATGTGAAAAACTCTCTGTCATTGGTTACATGCCGAGTGGCACCTGAATCTAAAATCCAACTATTTGACGGAATGTCAAATGTAAATATACGCTCTTTATGTTCAACTGCATTCACTTTATTTGGTTTTTCTTTCCAACTTGAGTATTTCTTGCAATCCTTTTTCATGTGTCCATACCTTTTGCAAAAATAACATTTCATGGAAGTGTTTTTAAAATCTTTTCTGGATACTGTCCTCATCATTTTATCTGAAGAATTACAGGAAGCCCCTTCTGCATATTGTTTACGTTCATATTCAGCAATCACCTTTTGCTGTACTATGGCAAACGTTAGTTCATCCTCTGGACGTGTTTCCAGTGCTGTAATTAATGGATCATAATTTCTAGGCAAACTGCTCAACAACATTGCAACACTCCATTTATCCGATAAAGATTCTTCACCTATGTCTCGAAGCTTTAAAAACAATTCTTACATGCGAGTAATATGTTGTGGAATATTACCGCCTTCTTCGAGTTTCAAAGAACAAATTGTTCTCATTAAATGAACTTTATTCGTTAACGTACTTTTCTCATGATATTCCTTAAGAGCATTCCACATTTTCTTTGCTGTGGACTTACCCCTGATGTGGATAAGTTGATCATCTTCCACCGTAAGTCCGATGTAGGCTTGTGCTTTGCTATCAGCTGTATCCCAATCGGCGATTAACCTTTCGTTTTAACCTGTATCTATCAGTCTTTCAGATTCAATTACCTTCTTAAACAAGTTATCTTTCACTAAAAGCAGATATACTTTATATTTCCAGTTTGAATAATTATGATTATTCAACTTTACGATGTCACTTCGAAAGTCAGCCATTTTGTTACTTAAACCTTATGTAACGAAACTGAAAATAAACCACCTTCGCGTATCGCACTTTATACTTATATGCCTGAGCCCATAACCTGTTGTTTGTATTCTTTCGGACTGGAAGCTTTAATATGTATAAAAGATACGACACAATTAAGATAACTGGATATTTAATTTTAACACTTTCACCGTTACATGGGCAAGCTATCAGAAGAATAAACAGAGTTGCTAAGCTACAAAAACAAAACACAAAAGTTGTATAAACGATTACAGAATAACCAACAGTAAGATGGTACCATGGTTACATGTGGTAGCCCTCCCTGACCCATGGGTGTTCCCAGATCACTGGACAAGTGCTGGGAAGCTAACACTGAGTAAGATGGTTCTGTGGTTACATGTGGTAGCCCTCCCTGACCCATGTGTGTTCCCAGATCACTGGACAAGTGCTGGGAAGCTAACACTGAGTAAGATGGTTCTGTGGTTACATGTGGTAGCCCTCCCTGACCCATGAGTGTTCCCAGATCGCTGGACAAGTGCTGGGAAGCTAACACTGAGTAAGATGGTTCTGTGGTTACATATGGTAGCCCTCCCTGACCCATGTGTGTTCCCAGATCACTGGACAAATGCTGGGAAGCTAACACTGAGTAAGGTGGTACCATGGTTACATGTGACAGCCCTCCCTGACCCATGGGTGTTCCCAGATCACTGGACAAGTGCTGGGAAGCTAACACTGAGTAAGATGGTAGCATGGTTACATGTGGTAGCCCTCCCTGACCCATGGGTGTTCCCAGATCACTGGACAAGTGCTGGAAGCTAACACTGAGTAAGATGGTTCTGTGGTTACATGTGGTAGCCCTCCCTGACCCATGGGTGTTCCCAGATCACTGGACAAGTGCTGGGAAGGTAACACTGAGTAAGATGGTTCTGTGGTTACATGTGGTAGCCCTCCCTGACCCATGGGTGTTCCCAGATCACTGGACAAGTGCTGGGAAGCTAACACTGAGTAAGATGGTTCTGTGGTTACATGTGGCAGCCCTCCCTGACCCATGGGTGTTTCCAGATCACTGGACAAGTGCTGGGAAGCTAACACTGAGTAAGATGGTTCTGTGGTTACATGTGGTAGCCCTCCCTGACCCATGAGAGTTCCCAGATCACTGGACAAGTGCTGGGAAGCTAACACTGAGTAAGATGGTACCATAGTTACATGTGGCAGCCCTCCCTGACCCATGGGCGTTCCCAGATCACCAGGCAAGTGCTGGGAAGCTAACACTGAGTAAGATGGTACCATGGTTACATGTGGCTGTTGTCCTGACCCATGGGCGTTCCCAGATCACCAGGCAAGTGCTGGGAAGCTAACACTGAGTAAGATGGTACCATGGTTACATGTGGCTGCTGTCCTGACCCATGGGCGTTCCCAGATCACTGGACAAGTGCTGAGAAGCTAACACTGAGTAAGAGGGTTCTGTGGTTACATGTAGCAGCCCTCCCTGACCCATGAGTGTTCCCAGATCACTGGACAAGTGCTGGGAAGCTAACACTGAGTAAGATGGTTCTGTGGTTACATGTGGTAGCCCTCCCTGACCCATGAGAGTTCCCAGATCACTGGACAAGTGCTGGGAAGCTAACACTGAGTAAGATGGTTCTGTGGTTACATGTGGTAGCCCTCCCTGACCCATGAGTGTTCCCAGATCACTGGAAAAGTGCTGGGAAGCTAACACTGAGTAAGATGGTTCTGTGGTTACATGTGGTATCCCTCACTGACCCATGAGAGTTCACAGATCACTGGACAAGTGCTGGGAAGCTAACACTGAGTAAGATGGTACCATGGTTACATGTGGTAGCCCTCCCTGACCCATGGGTGTTCCCAGATCACTGGACAACTGCTGGGAAGCTAACACTGAGTAAGATGGTACCATGGTTACATGTGGCTGCTGTCCTGACCCATGGGCGTTCCCAGATCACCAGGCAAGTGCTGGGAAGCTAACACTGAGTAAGATGGTACCATGGTTACATGTGGCTGCTGTCCTCCCCATGGGTGTTCCCAGATCACTGGACAAGTGCTGGGAAGATAACACTGAGTAAGATGGTACCATGGTTACATGTGGTAGCCCTCCCTGACCCATGGGTGTTCCCAGATCACTGGACATGCGCTGGGAGGCTAACACTGAGTAAGATGGTTCTGTGGTTACATGTGGCAGCCTTCCCTGACCCATGAGTGTTCCCAGATCACTGGAGAAGCGCTTGGAAGCTAACACTGAGTAAGATGGTTCTGTGGTTACATGTGGCAGCCTTCCCTGACCCATGGGTGTTCCCAGATCACTGGACAAGTGCTGGGAAGCTAACACTGAGTAAGATGGTTCTGTGGTTACATGTGGTAGCCCTCCCTGACCCATGGGTGTTCCCAGATCACTGGACAAGTGCTGGGAAGCTAACACTGAGTAGGATGGTTCTGTGGTTACATGTGGCAGCCCTCCCTAACCCATGGGTGCTCCCAGATCACTGGACAAGTGCTGGGAAGCTAACACTGAGTACGATGGTTCTGTGGTTACATGTGGCACCCCTCCCTGACCCATGGGTGTTCCCAGATCACTGGACAAGCGCTGGGAAGCTAACACTGAGTAAGATGGTTCTGTGGTTACATGTGGTAGCCCTCCCTGACCCATGGGTGTTCCCAAATCACTGGACAAGTGCTGGGAAGCTAACACTGAGTACGATGGTTCTGTGGTTACATGTGGCAGCCCTCCCTAACCCATGGGTGTTCCCAGATCACTGGACAAGTGCTGGGAAGCTAACACTGAGTACGATGGTTCTGTGGTTACATGTGGCAGCCCTCCCTGACCCATGGGTGTTCCCAGATCACTGGACAAGTGCTGGGAAGCTAACACTGAGTACAATGGTTCTGTGGTTACATGTGGCAGCCCTCCCTAACCCATGGGTGTTCCCAGATCACTGGACAAGTGCTGGGAAGCTAACACTGAGTAAGATGGTTCTGTGGTTACATGTGGTAGCCCTCCCTGACCCATGGGTGTTCCCAGATCACTGGACAAGTGCTGGGAAGCTAACACTGAGTACGATGGTTCTGTGGTTACATGTGGCAGCCCTCCCTAACCCATGGGTGCTCCCAGATCACTGGACAAGTGCTGGGAAGCTAACACTGAGTACGATGGTTCTGTGGTTACATGTGGTAGTCCTCCCTGACCCATGGGTGTTCCCAGATCACTGGACAAGTGCTGGGAAGCTAACACTGAGTAAGATGGTACCATGGTTACATGTGGCAGCCCTCCCTGACCCATGGATGTTCCCAGATCACTGGACAAGTGCTGGGAAGCTAACACTGAGTAAGATGGTACCATGGTTACATGTGGCAGCCCTCCCTGACCCATGAGTGTTCCCAGATCACTGGACAAGTGCTGGGAAGCTAACACTGAGTAAGATGGTACCATGGTTACATGTGGCAGCCCTCCCTGACCCATGGATGTTCCCAGATCACTGGACAAGTGCTGGGAAGCTAACACTGAGTAAGATGGTACCATGGTTACATGTGGCAGCCCTCCCTGACCCATGAGTGTTCCCAGATCACTGGACAAGTGCTGGGAAGCTAACACTGAGTAAGATGGTACCATGGTTACATGTGGCAGCCCTCCCTGACCCATGGATGTTCCCAGATCACTGGACAATGCTGGGAAGCTAACACTGAGTAAGATGGTTCTGTGGTTATATGTGGCAGCCCTCCCTGACCCATGGGTGTTCCCAGATCACTGGACAAGTGCTGGGAAGCTAACACTGAGTAAGGTGGTACCATGGTTACATGTGGTAGCCCTCCCTGACCCATGGGTGTTCCCAGATCACTGGACAAGTGCTGGGAAGGTAACACTGAGTAAGATGGTACCATGGTTACATGTGGTAGCCCTCCCTGACCCATGGGTGTTCCCAGATCACTGGACAAGTGCTGGGAAGCTAACACTGAGTAAGGTGGTACCATGGTTACATGTGGTAGCCCTCCCTGACCCATGGGTGTTCCCAGATCACTGGACAAGTGCTGGGAAGCTAACACTGAGTAAGATGGTACCATGGTTACATGTGGTAGCCCTCCCTGACCCATGGGTGTTCCCAGATCACTGGACAAGCGCTGGGAAGCTAACACTGAGTAAGATGGTTCTGTGGTTACATGTGACAGCCCTCCCTGACCCATGGGTGTTCCCAGATCACTGGACAAGTGCTGGGAAGCTAACACTGAGTAAGATGGTTCTGTGGTTACATGTGGCAGCCCTCCCTGACCCATGGGTGTTCCCAGATCACTGGACAAGTGCTGGGAAGGTAACACTGAGTAAGATGGTTCTGTGGTTACATGTGGCAGCCCTCCCTGACCCATGGGTGTTCCCAGATCACTGGACAAGCGCTGGGAAGCTAACACTGAGTAAGATGGTTCTGTGGTTACATGTGGTAGCCCTCCCTGACCCATGGGTGTTCCCAGATCACTGGACAAGTGCTGGGAAGCTAACACTGAGTAAGATGGTTCTGTGGTTACATGTGGTAGCCCTCCCTGACCCATGGGTGTTCCCAGATCACTGGACAAATGCTGGGAAGCTAACACTGAGTAAGGTGGTACTATGGTTACATGTGGCAGCCCTCCCTGACCCATGGGTGTTCCCAGATCACTGGAGAAGTGCTGGGAAGCTAACACTGAGTAAGATGGTACCATGGTTACATGTGGTAGGCCTCCCTGACCCATGGGTGTTCCCAGATCACCAGAAAAACATTGGGAAGTATAATTAAATCCTCCAAATTTCGCATTCCTCCATTTCATTTCACCTTCGTTACAATGTCGTCTTTCAGGGCCAAAAGTAGAGTAAAGTTAAACTGAGAGTACAAAAATGGTAAAGACCATATTTAAAATACCAGGGCTGTTCCAGTAGTACCCGACCTGATGTATAGATAGCGGTTGTTGCTTCCAATAAATGACTGGTAGAAAGTAGCAGCGTTGGTAAAGTACCAACGTTATAAAGATTAAGTTTGATGTTTGGCTACATTGTTCAGTACTTGTTTGGCAGACATCAATAATGAATGCTCTCAGTGACTTTGTAAAGATGGATAAAACTGGTCATCATGTGATACAATATTTTCATTTGAAAGGTCGTAGTCCAACTAATATTAAAGCTGAGTTAGATTCTACTCTGGGGAATCTGCTCGTTTATTTACAACAGTAAACTATTGAGTGACAGAGTTTAAGTAGGGCTGCATGAGCTGCCAAGACAAACATTACAATGATCATACATGCTGAGGCTTTCACAGCCGACGTTAATCCAATAGATGGTAGATTTCAGGCTTGTAGGCCGTGGTCCAGTCAATGAATGTCATGACGTTTTGCCCAAGACTGTGTTGGGCATCTTCAGAGAATGTCTCATAGCTGGTTAACAACTAGAGGGCGATTGATCGACTGGACCACGGCCCACAAGCCCAAATCTACTGGATTATAATGATCAACCAAATGAAGTGACTCTGCCATAAATTATACAGAAAATGGACAGAGTGGTATTGGTTGGCCATTGAATGAAAGTGCACAAGTTAGCAAAAAAGTATGGTATATTGCATATGGATTGAAAATTAGGGCATGAGAAAGCTGTGTGCTGCGATTGTTCACAATGGAACAAGAACAGCAGCCTGAGGATGTTTTAGTCGAGTGTTAGCAAAGTTGAGTCATCACTCCACACCTGAGACAAAGGAACAGTGGATTGAAAGGGGAGAATTGCCTCTAAAGAAGGTGAACACTATTCTGCCTACAGGTAAGGTCATGGTGTTAGTCTTTAGGGATGCACATATCCTTATTATCTCCAAAAAGGAAAAGCAACAAATTGTGACCATTCTACAAACTTGTTGCAGCATTTGACTGATGAAATCAAGCAAAAACAGCTGCATTTAGCGAACAGAAAGCTTTGTTTCATTAAGACAATGCACCAATTCACACACCCATTATCATCATTGCCGAAATCAACTTGAATTGCTTCCTTGTGCACCCTATTTGCCAGATTTAGCCCTGTATGACTATTTTGTTTCCAAACAAACTGGTCTTGTATTTGAAATGAATAACTGTATCCCTTTCCTGTGCAACCTCTTCCCTTCCTTCTTCCAATCCTTAAAAGAAAGAAAGGAAAGCACTACAGCAGAACTTGACATTCCATATAACTCTTTTTGTTTTAATTTTTACTTTCTCTACTAGTAAGTAGAAGTATTGCATTCCACCCAAAAATTTGATGTCAAGATTTCACCAGAAATATGTTTTGAGGCCCTCCTGAATCAAAAAAAAAAAAAAGCATTTTTAGAAAAAGGTTTGTTTGTGTGTGTGTGTGTGTGTGTGTGTGTGTGTGTGTGTGTGTGTGTGTGTGTGTGTCAGTCTGTGGACAGCATAACTCAAAATGAAAATCAGTTAAAAACCAAAGTTGGTGTTTAAGTTTAATGTCATTCAAGGATGCTCCGCCCGTTTTACCCATTACATGGAAAAGTTTGATTTTCTTGAAAACGGCTCTAACAATTTTGATTAAAATGTCATATGCTGATATTTTTATGACAAATGAAATGTATATTTTGAATTTTCTGGCTATAGCCCATGTAGTCCTGTTTACTCTGAATAAGTTTTGAATGACTCGTAAACCGTAAGAGATAGACCAAATCTTACTACATAAATAATGTAAATCTTGCTAAAACACACAATTTATGACTAAATAAAATTTTTTTGTAAGTGAACCATTTCAGATATAATCCTTGTTATTTGTGTAATTTCCAAAAACTTAAAACTTCGTAAAATGCAACATCATTATTCATTTTTTATGTTAACCAAGCAAAGAGAATGGAATCTGAAAGCTTTAAAAGATTTGACTATTGCTCAAAGCCTACTGCATTCCCATGTTCCCCTTGTATCTACAAGGAAATAACCAATTACATAATTTCTGCAAATATTTATCTCAACTACTAACATGAAGATGATATAGGAATAAGAGTTTGTAAGAATGGTTAGTACAAGAGTAGAGAAAGTCATGTGACTGTAACACATCAGATATTTCATTTGTTATCGTTAGACTTAATTGTAATAATTTCTATAATCCACAATATGATACAAACAGTACAGGTAATTATTATTTATTTATGCCAACAAACTTACTGTTGGTGTGTTTAAACACACAAGCCGTGTGTGGGCAAAGTTTAAGAGGTAGAATTGGAACTTAAAAATTCAATGCCACAACTGGGATTTGAACCACAGACCTTCCGCTTACCGGGCGGCTGCTCTACCACTGAGCTATTGTGACAAACTGCCAGAATGACATTAAATTCTCAAACCAGTTCGTATTTCTCCTGGTAAACCACAAAGGCAGTCTCACATCAGAGACAATTACCCCAATGGTGACTTACTATTGTAAGTACTTTATATCCCAGGATTAAATAACCTTCAGATGGTATGCATTGTTGGCATAAATAAATAATAATTCCCATCTGAAGGTTATTTAATCCTGGGATATAAAGTACTTGCAATAGTAAGTCACCATTGGGGTAATTGTCTCTGATGTGAGACTGCCTTTGTGGTTTACCAGGAGAAATACGAACTGGTTTGAGAATTTAGTGCCATTCTGGCAGTTTGTCACAATAGCTCAGTGGTTAGAGCGTCCGCCAGGTAAGCGGAAGGTCTGTGGTTCAAATCCCAGTTGTGGCATTGAATTTTTAAGTTCCAGTTCTACCTCTTAGTACAGGTAAATTTGGATTAGTGTGTGTATACCGACAACCTACCACAAAAGGACAGACTGGGTACTGACCTTTCATATTCAGTCACAACACAAGCAGAGCATTGTCATGAAATAAAAAGCTTGTCACTAATAATGTGGATACATAGCACAAACAGTTGTTTCCAAGGTTTATTACTTTAGCCAGTATGTACATGGTAAACTAAACTTACACTTATACAAGCCATGTGTGGCAGATGTTTGAGAGGTAGAATTGGAACTGAAAAATTCATTGCCACAGCTGGGATTTGAACCACAGACCCTCCGCTTACTAGGTGGGTGCTCTAACCATTAAGCTACTGTGACAACCTGCCAGAATGGCACTGAATTCTCAAAACAGTTCATATTTCTCCCGGTAAACAACAAAGGCAGTCCCACATCAAAGACAATTACTATTGCAAGTACTTTATATCCCAGATGGTAATTATTATTTATTTATGCCAACAAACTTACGGTTGATGTGTTTAAACACACAAGCCGTGTGTGGGCAAAGTTTGAGAGATAGAACTGGAACTTAAAAATTCAGTCATTCTGACAGGTTGTCACAGTAGCTTAATGGTTAGAGCACCTGTCTGGTAAGTGGAGGGTCTGTGGTGCAAATCCCAGCTGTGACATAATTTGACCTCTAACGCTTACGTGTTTCCATTTTCTCACATTTCACGTTTAGTTTTGTACTGTGTTGTTTGTGCCCGCAAAAATGTTAAACAAGAACCAAACACTACAAGTTAACATGACAATGAAATTTGGATGTGTTAAAGAGACCGGACCAAGGGAAACATATTAATACATTCAAATTAATACATGTGAAGTGAGGGCCCTAATGACCTAGTTGTCGACGGGCCCTTAAACCCCATTACTCACTCACTCATACAAAGCGATATAGACAGTGAACCTTTTCCAAAGTTTTCGAGCTAAATGAGTCGACCTATAGACACTTATAGTTTCATTTAACTTATTTTTGTGTGGATGCATTTCAAAGACCAACGTCTTCATTCACAATGGATTTTCGACTGATCTACTTCTAAAACATATTAATACATACTACATTTTGGCATAACTTATACTCGTCTGTGGTTATTCTGTGTAATAGCGGCTTGGCTTCTGTTCCTTCTATTATCCCATATAAGTCATTACATCATTAGGACGGCCTGGCTTCTGTTCCTTCTATTATCCCATATAAGTCATTACTTCATTAGGTCGGCCTGGCTCTGTTCCTTCTATTATCCCATATAAGTCATTACTTCATTAGGCGGCCTGGCTTCTGTTCCTTCTATTATCCCATATAAGTCATTACTTCATTAGGACGGCCTGGCTTCTGTTCCTTCTATTATCCCATATAAGTCATTACTTCATTAGGACGGCCTGGCTTCTGTTCCTTCTATTATCCCATATAAGTCATTACTTCATTAGGACGGTCTGGCTTCTGTTCCTTCTATTATCCCATATAAGTCATTACTTCATTAGGTCGGCCTGGCTTCTGTTCCTTCTATTATCCCATAAGTCATTACTTCATTAGGACGGCCTGGCTTCTGTTCCTTCTATTATCCCATAAGTCATTACTTCATTAGGCGGTCTGGCTTCTGTTCCTTCTATTATCCCATATAAGTCATTACTTCATTAGGTCGGCCTGGCTTCTGTTCCTTCTATTATCCCATATAAGTCATTACTTCATTAGGTCGGCCTGGCTTCTGTTCCTTCTATTATCCCATATAAGTCATTACTTCATTAGGACGGCCTGGCTTCTGTTCCTTCTATTATCCCATATAAGTCATTACTTCATTAGGACGGTCTGGCTTCTGTTCCTTCTATTATCCCATATAAGTCATTACTTCATTAGGACGGCCTGGCTTCTGTTCCTTCTATTATCCCATGTAAGTCATTACTTCATTAGGTCGGCCTGGCTTCTGTTCCTTCTATTATCCCATAAGTCATTACTGTTCCTTCTATTATCCCATATAAGTCATTACTTCATTAGGACGGCCTGGCTTCTGTTCCTTCTATTATCCCATATAAGTCATTACTTCATTAGGACGGTCTGGCTTCTGTTCCTTCTATTATCCCATATAAGTCATTACTTCATTAGGACGGCCTGGCTTCTGTTCCTTCTATTATCCCATATAAGTCATTACTTCATTAGGACGGCCTGGCTTCTGTTCCTTCTATTATCCCATGTAAGTCATTACTTCATTAGGTCGGCCTGGCTTCTGTTCCTTCTATTATCCCATATAAGTCATTACTTCATTAGGCGGCCTGGCTTCTGTTCCTTCTATTATCCCATAAGTCATTACTTCATTAGGACGGCCTGGCTTCTGTTCCTTCTATTATCCCATAAGTCATTACTTCATTAGGCGGCCTGGCTTCTGTTCCTTCTATTATCCCATATAAGTCATTACTTCATTAGGTCGGTCTGGCCTCTGTTCCTTCTATTATCCCATATAAGTCATTACTTCATTAGGACGGCCTGGCTTCTGTTCCTTCTATTATCCCATATAAGTCATTACTTCATTAGGTCGGTCTGGCTTCTGTTCCTTCTATTATCCCATATAAGTCATTACTTCATTAGGACGGCCTGGCTTCTGTTCCTTCTATTATACCATAAGTCATTACTTCATTAGGACGGCCTGGCTTCTGTTCCTTCTATTATCCCATAAGTCATTACTTCATTAGGCGGCCTGGCTTCTGTTCCTTCTATTATCCCATATAAGTCATTACTTCATTAGGACGGCCTGGCTTCTGTTCCTTCTATTATCCCATGTAAGTCATTACTTCATTAGGTTGGCCTGGCTTCTGTTCCTTCTATTATCCCATATAAGTCATTACTTCATTAGGACGGCCTGGCTTCTGTTCCTTCTATTATCCCATATAAGTCATTACTTCATTAGGTCGGCCTGGCTTCTGTTCCTTCTATTATACCATAAGTCATTACTTCATTAGGTCGGCCTGGCTTCTGTTCCTTCTATTATCCCATAAGTCATTACTTCATTAGGTCGGCCTGGCTTCTGTTCCTTCTATTATCCCATAAGTCATTACTTCATTAGGTCGGTCTGGCTTCTGTTCCTTCTATTATCCCATATAAGTCATTACTTCATTAGGACGGCCTGGCTTCTGTTCCTTCTATTATCCCATATAAGTCATTACTTCATTAGGTCGGTCTGGCTTCTGTTCCTTCTATTATCCCATAAGTCATTACTTCATTAGGTCGGCCTGGCTTCTGTTCCCTCTATTATCCCATATAAGTCATTACTTCATTAGGTAGGCCTGGCTTCTGTTCCTTCTATTATCCCATATAAGTCATTACTTCATTAGGTCGGCCTGGCTTCTGTTCCCTCTATTATCCCATATAACTCATTACTTCATTAGGTCGGCCTGGCTTCTGTTCCTTCTATTATCCCATATAAGTCATTACTTCATTAGGTCGGTCTGGCTTCTGTTCCTTCTATTATCCCATAAGTCATTACTTCATTAGGTCGGCCTGGCTTCTGTTCCCTCTATTATCCCATATAAGTCATTACTTCATTAGGTCGGCCTGGCTTCTGTTCCCTCTATTATCCCATATAAGTCATTACTTCATTAGGTCGGCCTGGCTTCTGTTCCCTCTATTATCCCATATAAGTCATTACTTCATTAGGACGGTCTGGCTTCTGTTCCTTCTATTATCCCATATAAGTCATTACTTCATTAGGACGGTCTGGCTTCTGTTCCTTCTATTATCCCATATAAGTCATTACTTCATTAGCACGGCCTGGCTTCTGTTCCTTCTATTATCCCATATAAGTCATTACTTCATTAGGACGGCCTGGCTTCTGTTCCTTCTATTATCCCATATAAGTCATTACTTCATTAGGACGGCCTGGCTTCTGTTCCTTCTATTATCCCATATAAGTCATTACTTCATTAGGACGGCCTGGCTTCTGTTCCTTCTATTATCCCATAAGTCATTACTTCATTAGGTCGGTCTGGCTTCTGTTCCTTCTATTATCCCATATAAGTCATTACTTCATTAGGACGGCCTGGCTTCTGTTCCTTCTATTATCCCATATAAGTCATTACTTCATTAGGTCGGCCTGGCTTCTGTTCCTTCTATTATCCCATATAAGTCATTACTTCATTAGGACGGCCTGGCTTCTGTTCCTTCTATTATCCCATATAAGTCATTACTTCATTAGGTCGGCCTGGCTTCTGTTCCTTCTATTATCCCATATAAGTCATTACTTCATTAGGACGGCCTGGCTTCTGTTCCTTCTATTATCCCATAAGTCATTACTTCATTAGGACGGCCTGGCTTCTGTTCCTTCTATTATCCCATATAAGTCATTACTTCATTAGGACGGCCTGGCTTCTGTTCCTTCTATTATCCCATAAGTCATTACTTCATTAGGTCGGTCTGGCTTCTGTTCCTTCTATTATCCCATAAGTCATTACTTCATTAGGTCGGCCTGGCTTCTGTTCCCTCTATTATCCCATATAAGTCATTACTTCATTAGGTCGGCCTGGCTTCTGTTCCTTCTATTATCCCATAAGTCATTACTTCATTAGGTCGGTCTGACTTCTGTTCCTTCTATTATCCCATATAAGTCATTACTTCATTAGGCCGGTCTGGCTTCTGTTCCTTCTATTATCCCATATAAGTCATTACTTCATTAGGACGGTCTGGCTTCTGTTCCTTCTATTATCCCATATAAGTCATTACTTCATTAGGACGGTCTGGCTTCTGTTCCTTCTATTATCCCATAAGTCATTACTTCATTAGGACGGTCTGGCTTCTGTTCCTTCTATTATCCCATAAGTCATTACTTCATTAGGTCGGTCTGGCTTCTGTTCCTTCTATTATCCCATATAAGTCATTACTTCATTAGGACGGTCTGGCTTCTGTTCCTTCTATTATCCCATATAAGTCATTACTTCATTAGGACGGTCTGGCTTCTGTTCCCTCTATTATCCCATATAAGTCATTACTTCATTAGGTCGGCCTGGCTCTGTTCCTTCTATTATCCCATAAGTCATTACTTCATTAGGACGGTCTGGCTTCTGTTCCTTCTATTATCCCATAAGTCATTACTTCATTAGGACGGTCTGGCTTCTGTTCCTTCTATTATCCCATATAAGTCATTACTTCATTAGGACGGTCTGGCTTCTGTTCCTTCTATTATCCCATATAAGTCATTACTTCATTAGGACGGTCTGGCTTCTGTTCCTTCTATTATCCCATAAGTCATTACTTCATTAGGACGGTCTGGCTTCTGTTCCTTCTATTATCCCATATAAGTCATTACTTCATTAGGACGGCCTGGCTTCTGTTCCTTCTATTATCCCATATAAGTCATTACTTCATTAGGACGGCCTGGCTTCTGTTCCTTCTATTATCCCATATAAGTCATTACTTCATTAGGACGGCCTGGCTTCTGTTCCTTCTATTATCCCATAAGTCATTACTTCATTAGGTAGGCCTGGCTTCTGTTCCTTCTATTATCCCATAAGTCATTACTTCATTAGGACGGTCTGGCTTCTGTTCCTTCTATTATCCCATAAGTCATTACTTCATTAGGTCGGTCTGGCTTCTGTTCCTTCTATTATCCCATATAAGTCATTACTTCATTAGGACGGTCTGGCTTCTGTTCCTTCTATTATCCCATATAAGTCATTACTTCATTAGGTCGGCCTGGCTTCTGTTCCTTCTATTATCCCATATAAGTCATTACTTCATTAGGACGGTCTGGCTTCTGTTCCTTCTATTATCCCATATAAGTCATTACTTCATTAGGTCGGCCTGGCTTCTGTTCCTTCTATTATCCCATATAAGTCATTACTTCATTAGGTCGGCCTGGCTTCTGTTCCTTCTATTATCCCATATAAGTCATTACTTCATTAGGACGGCCTGGCCTCTGTTCCTTCTATTATCCCATATAAGTCATTACTTCATTAGGACGGTCTGGCTTCTGTTCCTTCTATTATCCCATTTAAGTCCTTACTTCATTAGGACGGTCTGGCTTCTGTTCCCTCTATTATCCCATATAAGTCATTACTTCATTAGGACGGGGGGGGGGGGGGGGGGGGGGGTGTGAGTGAGTGAGTGAGTGAGTAGGGTTTAAGGGCCCGTCGACAGCTAGGTCATTAGAGCCCCAAGTCAAAAGGATAAAAACAGTAAAAGCTCACCACCACTTAACACCCTTAACTATATATTTAAAACATATTAGTAGCTAAAATAGATAAAATGTAAAACTTATCTAACTGGTAAGCTAAAAACAGTTAAAACTGGTAAATTCATCTAAAAACACTTAAAAAGTGAACATTGATCTTAATAGGTAAGCAGATAAAAGGTAAAAAATAAAATCAAGAAATAAAATAGAGATTAAACCTGCTTACCAAAGTCAATACTGCCGACGAACCGCAGCACTGAATTAACAGCTACCGGGTCGTCGCCTAAGATTGACCTCAGAGTAGGACCCAGGCCAAACAGCTGGCGCTCACGATTGTAACGCGGACAATCGACTAGGACATGGGCCACAGAGAGCTGAACGCCACAGGTGGAACATACCGGCGCCGGCTCACCACGCAGATAATGTCCATGTGTGATACGTGTGTGACCAATTCGCAGGCGGGCCAAGATGACTTCTGCCCGCCTGGTATCCCTTGAAGATGTCAGCCAAGGTTGCACGGTGTCCTTGATTGTCCGCAATTGTGTGCCAGTGACATCCAACGCTTCCCACGATTGCTGCCAGACTGATAAAATATGACGTCGGAAGTACCGTTGTGCATCCGTGTAAGGCAGACCGCGTGTTAAAATCTCCGGCAAACGGCAGGCAGACTTAGCAGCCTCATCCGCCGCTTCATTGCCGGGAATGCCTACGTGGCCTGGGGTCCAGGTAAAAACAATCTGGTATCCACGCGAGAGCAACTGCGATCATTAGGACGGTCTGGCTTCTGTTCCCTCTATTATCCCATATAAGTCATTACTTCATTAGGATGGCCTGGCTTCTGTTCCCTCTATTATCCCATATAAGTCATTACTTCATTAGGTCGGTCTGGCTTCTGTTCCTTCTATTATCCCATATAAGTCATTACTTCATTAGGACGGCCTGGCTTCTGTTCCTTCTATTATCCCATATAAGTCATTACTTCATTAGGTCGGCCTGGCTTCTGTTCCTTCTATTATCCCATATAAGTCATTACTTCATTAGGACGGTCTGGCTTCTGTTCCTTCTATTATCCCATATAAGTCATTACTTCATTAGGTCGGCCTGGCTTCTGTTCCCTCTATTATCCCATATAAGTCATTACTTCATTAGGTCGGCCTGGCTTCTGTTCCCTCTATTATCCCATATAAGTCATTACTTCATTAGGTCGGCCTGGCTTCTGTTCCTTCTATTATCCCATATAAGTCATTACTTCATTAGGTCGGTCTGGCTTCTGTTCCTTCTATTATCCCATATAAGTCATTACTTCATTAGGTCGGCCTGGCTTCTGTTCCCTCTATTATCCCATATAAGTCATTACTTCATTAGGACGGTCTGGCTCTGTTCCTTCTATTATCCCATATAAGTCATTACTTCATTAGGTCGGTCTGGCTTCTGTTCCTTCTATTATCCCATATAAGTCATTACTTCATTAGGTCGGCCTGGCTTCTGTTCCTTCTATTATCCCATATAAGTCATTACTTCATTAGGACGGTCTGGCTTCTGTTCCTTCTATTATCCCCTATAAGTCATTACTTCATTAGGACGGTCTGGCTTCTGTTCCTTTTATTATCCCATATAAGTCATTACTTCATTAGGACGGTCTGGCTTCTGTTCCTTCTATTATCCCATATAAGTCATTACTTCATTAGGTCGGCCTGGCTTCTGTTCCTTCTATTATTCCATATAAGTCATTACTTCATTAGGACAGCTGAGAAGCAGTTTGATTTTAATTATTTCTTTGAACATCACTGGTTTACGGATGACAACTATTCTAGTTCTGATTGAGGATGATGAATATAATTATTAGTGCCAATTTGTTGTAAAGTTGTGCATTCTTAGTTGGTGATTGACGTTTCAAGCAGTGGAGACAACACCGCTGCCCATGTAGTGACCAAATGTGTAGCAGAAACAGGAATAACTGCCCCACAACCTCACAGGAATTAACAATGACTGCACACAGCAACAGATCATACCAGATTAAGGCAACAAACAGAAAAAGAGAATGAAGATTATATCCTAAGTTTAAAACACACTGATCATCATATTTTATTTGATACTTTTGTCAGCGTTTATTGTAAAATGAGCAGTTATTGCCTGCATAATGTAATATTAAAGAAAGTCAATAAGAAACTTTAGTTCTTGTTCGCGTGACTGTAACAAAATACAAAAGTTATCGTGGAGCTATTTTAATTACATCATATTAAATAAATGAACCATACCTGCAAAGATGGTTGGCTCACTTCCAGTTCGTACACTTATTGACTTCTTGCTTATTGCCACCGCACGTGCGACATTAGCAATGGAAATTTGAGCCCCCACCCCATTACATCTTTCTTCTTCAAAGTACTTGCTTATGGAAAATACAATTTCATTCACCTTTCCTCTTATTGGAGTACCTCTTCCAAAAAAGCTTGTTCAATTTCCCTAGAAAGCTTTTGTTTGTCTTTTTAACTTTCATTATTTTCAGTCGACATACTTAAATAAAAATGTTTAATTCTTTTATATATACATAGTACCTGGGCAATAGAGCTTCACTCGGTGCTTTTCCAATTTTGTGTTCATAAACCCAAGTGTAATATCTGCACTACACATACTAATTATCACTGAATTTTGTTTATAAACGTGACTGCAATAGCAACACTTCACAAACTAAACATGCACACGAAACAAGCAAACTTTGATATAGGTACCAGATACGTGATGTCAACGATTCACTAATTTACAGTGCAACACCTTAGCATACTGTTAGCATGAGGTAAACATACCTGGAAAGGAATTCAGTTGCTGTGCTAAATGGAAAACACATGGCACTCCAAGTTACCTCTGGCAACCATGCAATTGGGCTTGTCGTTGCTATGGAAACCCCCTCCCCCCTCCAGTCCTCAGAGCACATTAGCACATGGCACAACTATACTATTACTCTATCCATAACAGTGTGCGAGTGATTGACAACGACATCTCATGGATTTCTTACCACTACATTATTTACGGTTATTTCCAGAGCTATGAGTTTCACTATTTATCACATTACATGCTGTTTTATTCTTCTTCAAGGAGTTAACAATGTGTATATCAAAATAATGTTTTTCTTTGCATACTGCTATTATCCTGAGGTCACTATTATGCAAGATAGCACTTCTCTTTCTCCTACATTGTGCTAAAACATGCATTTACATGTATTATGTTCTGAGTTGTGAATAAAAGACTCTTAGTCACTGAAATGGACATTCCGGTAACCCAACACTCCCAGTGCAATTAGGTCGAGTTATCATTATTTTACTGTATTCCTTTCATGTCCAAACTATCTATTACTTTAAAACAAAAATAAATTAACATGTATTTGTTTCACATGTGCAAATTATCCATTCTATGTCCCAATCCTTTAAAATGAATAATATAGAGTACCAAATGCGAGAACATTATTCTTCCAGTTTTTAACATTTTCTCTGTACACATGTTGCTGCCCTGCATGAAAATAAAACACTGGTGGTGAAGAACCAACAGTGAGGTTATGTCTGCCAGGATCCAGATTGATTACTACTGCCAAAATGTGTCCTTTTGCTCTTTAATATGCTCCATTTCAATGATAAAGGCTTTTTCTACTAGAGAGATTGAAATCTTAACTGCAAACAAGAGCTTTTAATTTACTGTAATTTCTTGTATGAGAAATGACAAAAATACTAACAAAATATAAAACATGAGAGGGTTAGTATAAATAAAGGTAAGTAACTGAAAAACAATAAACTCACAATAAACAAATAGTCAAACTTCATTAATATTGTGCTGAATTATCCTCAAAGTATGTTTCAGACTTGTGTTAGCTCTTATCAGCCACATCTTACTATATTGCTCACCCATGCATTTCCTCATTCACTACCACAAGCATGCCATTTATTAGTTGTAATATGTATCAATTAAAACAGTTCAGCCTTGGAAATATGTACAAAACACCATATTATGCTGTTATTTGTGTACCTATCAATTTCTCTACACTTAACAAAACTCCAAATCCACATTATCACTTACTATATCTCGTTGTCACGAAATGTGAGCAAAATGGAATGGTGTGTATCATACCCTGTGAAGTTCTACAATGACTAATAATAAGCTATTTCGTGCATCAGTTTGGGAAGAAAAAGTGCTTTACCTTTAGTTAGTTGCTGATTCAGAAAAAGCAGTCTTAGCGAATATGCTTACAACTTTTATAACTTGCCTTCTCGAAAAACATTGTTCTGAAACAGAAAAACGAACAACAAATCATAACAATATGATGCTTGCGCCGACTAATTCATTTCAATAAAGGAGGTCTTGTAAAATCTAATAAAGCATCTTATGAGAGTAAGGAATTTTGACCAATTCCCCCGGAACTTACAAATAAATAGAAATGCATCAATATACGTTTTGAGCATACACGGAAACACACAAAAAAACTGCAAACATGTTCTACAGATACTTCTGTTTCGATTGCCCGGGCTTTACTTAACGGAGAATCTTCTCTGTCCTTACAGCGACATCTTTCATCTTTATATTGAAATTCACGTCAGAGGAATTTAACGAAATTAACAATAATGTGTAGTTACTATATACAATTGAAAAAACTTACATATATTACTGATATCTGCTCCACAAAACCCACTAAATGTCACTTCGATCAGTTCAACGCACCTGCACTGGATACAAGCAGCAGTTGTAGCCTCTATCCAGGGAGCACAATCTGAACATGCGCAGTCCGACACATTTGTGTGACGTATGATTCGGACTTTACGGAATTTTCCCTCTTCTGGAATAAAAAAGAAAGGAAAAAAAGGAGGGGAAAAGATGTGTATTCGAATAAATGTAGTTAAATATCCTCGACTTCATAAAACATGCTATTGCTTTATCAAACCCATCAAATATGCTTTGTAAACAATAATTTATTCAGAATTGCGATTGGTTACCTGAATTATTTTAAATAGTATTCCCAAATTAAATCTACCCGTTTGCGAGGCTACCCATCTGTAGTTTACAATATTTTAAAAACTATGCCGCATTCTTTCAGCATTTGATTTGACTCTCTGCAAAATTACCAATTATCTGTAAGTTGGGTCTCCATTAAAATTGCAATTCCATGACAATTTCAGTCTTCGTATGATTGTCGAATTGTTTATGAATGTGCTCAAACTAGAATGCCTCAAATATAGTTCTGGTGCGACAGTAACATTTCTTTGGCTTAATAATGTGCTAAGTTACGTAAGCATTTAAATTGACGACCCCATGTGTACTCTGACGTCACGATGACACATCTTATGTTCCATGGTATCCTGTATTATACGTAGAGGCGGTACCAGCTCCCTTCGTCGATATGCACGTACAGTCAGCCGTATGACGTCACAACTATCTCTATTCTTAGGTGCTCGCTCGCCAACCTTCCAGCCCAATGAATACACCTACTAAGGACAAAATGTTCTGTCCCTGGAAACAGCTCGACACACAGCGTCTCTAAGTCAGCCGCTCAATCAGAAAAGCAAAAGAAGCACAATGTCCAAGTCATTTTCTTTTTGTTATCAACATTGTCTAGTTCATATTGGAGAATCTTTATTTTACATTTTTGATAATTATTATATTAAATAAATATTTGTGTCATTGCAGCACTCAAAGAGAGGCTGCTGTTTTTCCTTCCGTGTTGGGTTACTACATCGATACCCTGTTTGGCAATTTCGGACGTCAGACAGGACCCACCCAAATTCAATACCTTGGCATCTATTGATGTGTTCGCTCGTGCTAGCTCGGGGATATTCGGTGGCGTTCGTCGCAGTATTGATCCTTGAGTATTATATCCCCCAACTCCTGCACCCCTTCCTCTCCAACTCCCCCAAAAAAGCTTTTGAAATTGAGATTTGGAAGGAAAAGAGGGAGGGTAAAGTCAGAGAGGGGGTACTAAGGGGAAATTAACGCAGACGAGAAGCCGTACCTTGTTTATCGCCATAGCAACTGTTGGCATGCCAACTACACATTGATTTGACGGGGTTACGGCAATGGCATAGACATAATACACTTAAAAACGTGCTTCTTTTATACATTCATTTTATAAAACAAATATTTTTACATAAGTAAATATATATACCAATTCATAAAATATTTCTGAATTGTGGTTGAATATTTTATTGTTAAGTGTAAGTATTCTTTACATTTCACTTAACAATAAATCAGAAAATTAGAGTGTGAAAAAATTTTAAATTTGTTTGTTATTACAATCTAAGCACAGTAACAAAGTAAAACACAAGGAACAATAATTGTTGCAACACATACAAACATAACAACGGCCGCGTGGTGTTTGGCTAGTGCTGATTTAAAATTCCCGCTTCACAACACCACAATGTGATTGAAAATCTTCAATTTTCTGAGCAATTGCACTTTTGTAAAACATATACAGTTAAACGGGTATGTCTTTTAAATATTCTTCTGGTTTTTCGGTCATATTTTGAAAGTTATTCACAATATTCTTATTACAAAGATTTTCAAAGTATTGTCAATAATTAAAATATCCACATGTAAGTCAATAAATTCAAATTTATTATTATATATGTAATTAATTACATTACTAGTTTTAATTTCCTAGTTTACCATTCAACTATATACATCCGTGCGACTAATGACGTCAAATAATAATAGTAACTACAAGGGCCTCGCTCCACTTTCGTCATGTAACCTACTTTTAATTTGCAATTGTGCGAATACTCACAAGAATCTAAATATAAGTTTTAATGTGATAGGAAAAGCATACGAAACAATATTTATCTTTAATAATAGGAAATATTCGTACCTCTGCAGAACGACTGTCATTTTCTTTCCGGATATCTCCTTCCTGACATCCACAGTGTCTCCTACAGTTATTACCACCAACCACACACCATTGCCAACTCTTCCACATAGTTACAGAAATCCCCGCAGATAGCGCTAGCTATCAAATACGTGCTGCCATCTAGTGATGGAATGATAAAACTAAATAAAATCGCCCACTCACAGAACATTAAATTGTGTTTTTAATGCAGCATTAGGTATTCTAAAAGGTCCTACGTGAATAAGAAAACTCCTTGGATAATTTTTCAAATCTATAATTGATATTTGTAATTGTTTTCCCTGAATGTTTCACTTTCCAACGCGGACATTTTTACTTTCCCTATCCACAAAGAACATTCCATCCAAAAATTCAATACCCACATTTCAGCGAAAATAAACGTTTTTAGACTCTCAGAACACCCCCCCCCCCCACCCCCGCCCAGAAAAGCATTTTGACTTTCTCTACTACGTATAGTAAAGTAGAGGAAATATTGTATTCAACCTAAAATTTCAATGTTGTTATTTCACCTGAAATATGTTTGAGGCCGCGAGTCTAAAAAAGGAGTTTTTTGAAAAAGGTTCATGTGTGTACGTGCGTGTGTGTGTGTGTGTGTACGTGCGTGTGTGTGTGTGTGTACGTGCGTGTGTGTGTGAGTGTGTGTGTGTGCGCGAGAGCGTGTGTATGTGTGTGTGTGTGCGAGCGTGTGTGTGTACGAGCGTGTGTGTGTGTGTGTGCGTACGAGCGTGTGTATGTGTGTATACGAGCGTGTGTGTGTACGAGCGTGTGTGTGTGTGTGTGTGTACGAGCGTGTGTGTGTGTGTGCGAGCGTGTGTGTGTGTACGAGCGTGTGTATGTGTGTGTGTGCGTACGAGCGTGTGTATGTGTGTGTATACGAGCGTGTGTGTGTGTGTATACGAGCGTGTGTGTGTGTGTGCGTACGAGCGTGTGTATGTGTGTGTATACGAGCGTGTGTGTGTATACGAGCGTGTGTGTGTGTGTGCGAGCGTGTGTGTGTGTACGAGCGTGTGTGTGTGTGTGTGTGTACGAGCGTGTGTGTGTGTACGAGCGTGTGTATGTGTGTGTGTGTATACGAGCGTGTGTGTGTGTGTGTACGAGCGTGTGTGTGTGTACGAGCGTATGTATGTGTGTGTGTGTACGAGCGTGTGTATGTGTGTGTATACGAGCGTGTGTGTGTGTGCGAGCGTGTGTGTGTGTGTGTATACGAGCGTGGGTGTGTGTGTGTGTGTGTGTGTACGAGCGTGTGTGTGTGTGTACGAGCGTATGTATGTGTGTGTATACGAGCGTGTGTGTGTGTGTGTACGAGCGTGTGTATGTGTGTGTATACGAGCGTGTGTGTGTGTGTGTGCGAGCGTGTGTGTGCGAGCGTGTGTGTGTGTATACGAGCGTGGGTGTGTGTGTGTGTGTACGAGCGTGTGTGTGTATACGAGCGTGTGTGTGTGTATGTGTGTGTGTGCGTGTATGTGAACCGTCTAATTCAAAAACGAAAAGTTGGTTAAGAACCAAAGTTGGTATTTAACTTTAATATGTTTCAAGGATGTGACACAAAGATTTTGAAGAAAATAGCCCCACCCTAAACTATCCTTTACATGGAACATTTTTCGAAAATTTTGATTTTCTTGAAAATGGCTCTAATGATTTTGATGAAAATGTCATATGTTTGAGATATTTTTATGACAAATGAAATGTATATCTTGAATTTTCTGGCTATAGCCCCTGTAGTCGTATATACTATAGATGACTTTTGCTAACTGGTGAACCGTTAGAGATAGACCAAATCATACTCTACAAAAAATGTAGATCTTCCTAAAATATACAATTTATGTTGGAATAAATTTTCTTGTAGGGTTAACCATTTTGGAGATATTCCTTGTAAGTATGAGAGTGAGGAAGTGATTAACCTCCCCTTATGTAGGACTTACAAGACAGTGTCTAGAGTCAGATGTCTGTCAGGGAACACAGGAACCTATGTACCAGAGTGAACACCTGCAAGTATGAGAGTGAGGAAGTGATTACCCTCCCCTTATGTAGGACTTACAAGCCAGTGTCAGACGTCTGTCAGGGAACACAGGAACCTATATACCAGACAGAGGGAACACCTGCAAGTATGAGAGTGAGGAAGTGATTACCCTCCCCTTATGTAGGACTTACAAGACAGTGTCTAGAGCCAGACGTCTGTCAGGGAACACAGGAACCTATATACCAGACAGAGTGAACACCTGCAAGTATGAGAGTGAGGAAGTGATTACCCTCCCCTTATGTAGGACTTACAAGACAGTGTCTAGAGCCAGACGTCTGTCAGGGAACACAGGAACCTATGTACCAGACAGAGTGAACACCTGCAAGTATGAGAGTGAGGAAGTGATTACCCTCCCCTTATGTAGGACTTACAAGACAGTGTCTAGAGTCACACGTCTGTCAGGGAACACAGGAACCTATGTACCAGACAGAGTGAACACCTGCAAGTATGAGAGTGAGGAAGTGATTACCCTCACCTTATGTAGGACTTACAAGACAGTATCTAGAGTCAGACGTCTGTCAGGGAACACAGGAATCTATGTACCAGACAGAGTGAACACCTGCAAGTATAAGAGTGAGGAAGTGATTACCCTTCCCTTATGTAGGAGTTACAAGACAGTGTCTAGAGTCAGACGTCTGTCAGGGAACACAGGAACCTATGTACCAGACAGTGAACACCTGCAAGTATAAGAGTGAGGAAGTGATTACCCTTCCCTTATGTAGGACTTACAAGACAGTGTCTAGGGTCAGACGTCTGTCAGGGAACACAGGAAGCTATGTACCAGACAGTGAACACGTGCAAGTATGAGAGTGAGGAAGTGATTACCCTCCCCCTATGTAGGACTTACAAGTCAGTGTCTAGAGCCAGACGTCTGTCAGGGAACACAGGAACCTATGTACCAGACAGAGTGAACACCTGCAAGTATGAGAGTGAGGAAGTGATTACCCTCCCCTTATGTAGGACTTACAAGACAGTGTCTAGAGTCACACGTCTGTCAGGGAACACAGGAAGCTATGTACCAGACAGTGAACACCTGCAAGTATGAGAGTGAGGAAGTGATTACCCTCCCCTTATGTAGGACTTACAAGACAGTGTCTAGACTCAGACGTCTCTCAGGGAACACAGGAACCTATGTACCAGAGTGAACACCTGCAAGTATGAGAGTGAGGAAATGATTCCCCCCCCCCCCTTATGTAGGAGTTACAAGCCAGTGTCTACAGTCAGACATCTGTCAGGGAACACAGGAACCTATGTACCAGAGTGAACACCTGCAAGTATGAGAGTGAGGAAATGATTTCCCCCCCCCCTTATGTAGGACTTACAAGACAGTGTCTAGAGTCAGACGTCTGTCAGGGAACACAGGAACCTATGTACCAGACAGAGTGAACACCTGCAAGTATGAGAGTGAGGAAGTGATTACCCTCCGCTTATGTAGGACTTACAAGTCAGTGTCTAGAGTCAGACGTCTGTCAGGGAACACAGGAACCTATGTACCAGACAGAGTGAACACCTGCAAGTATGAGAGTGAGGAAGTGATTACCCTTCCCTTATGTAGGACTTACAAGACAGGGTCTAGAGTCAGACGTCTGTCAGGGAACACAGGAACCTATGTACCAGACAGAGTGAACACCTGCAAGTATGAGAGTGAGGAAGTGATTACCCTTCCCTTATGTAGGACTTACAAGACAGTGTCTAGAGTCAGACGTCTGTCAGGGAACACAGGATCCTATGTATCAGACAGAGTGAACACCTGCAAGTATGAGAGTGAGGAAGTGATTACCCTCCCCTTATGTAGGACTTACAAGACAGTGTCTAGAGTCAGACGTCTGTCAGGGAACACAGGAACCTATGTACCAGACAGAGTGAACACCTGCAAGTATGAGAGTGAGGAAGTGATTACCCTCCCCTTATGTAGGACTTGCAAGACAGTGTCTAGAGTCAGACGTCTGTCAGGGAACACAGGAACCTATGCACCAGACAGAGTGAACACCTGCAAGTATGAGAGTGAGGAAGTGATTACCCTTCCCTTATGTAGGACTTACAAGACAGTGTCTAGAGTCAGGCGTCTGTCAGGGAACACAGGAATCTATGTACCAGACAGAGTGAACACCTGCAAGTATGAGAGTGAGGAAATGATTACCCTTCCCTTATGTAGGACTTACAAGACAGTGTCTAGAGTCACACGTCTCTCAGGGAACACAGGAACCTATGTACCAGAGTGAACACCTGCAAGTATGAGAGTGAGGAAGTGATTACCCTTCCCTTATGTAGGACTTACAAGACAGTGTCTAGAGTCAGACGTCTGTTAGGGAACACAGGAATCTATGTACCAGACAGAGTGAACACCTGCAAGTATAAGAGTGAGGAAGTGATTACCCTTCCCTTATGTAGGACTTACAAGACAGTGTCTAGAGTCAGACGTCTGTCAGGAAACACAGGAATCTATGTACCAGACAGAGTGAACACCTGCAAGTATGAGAGTGAGGAAGTGATTACCCTTCCCTTATGTAGGACTTACAAGACAGTGTCTAGAGTCAGACGTCTGTCAGGGAACACAGGAACCTATGTACCAGACAGAGTGAACACCTGCAAGTATGAGAGTGAGGAAGTGATTACCCTCCCCTTATGTAGGACTTACAAGACAGTGTTTAGAGTCAGACGTCTGTCAGGGAACACAGGAACCTATGTACCAGACAGAGTGAACACCTGCAAGTATGAGAGTGAGGAAGTGATTATCCTCCCCTTATGTAGGACTTACAAGACAGTGTCTAGAGTCAGACGTCTGTCAGGGAACACAGGAACCTATGTACCAGAGTGAACACCTGCAAGTATGAGAGTGAGGAAGTGATTACCCTTCCCTTATGTAGGACTTACAAGACAGTGTCTAGAGTCAGACGTCTGTCAGGGAACACAGGAACCTATGTACCAGACAGAGTGAACACCTGCAAGTATGAGAGTGAGGAAATGATTTCCCCCCCCCCCCCCTTATGTAGGACTTACAAGACAGTGTCTAGAGTCAGACGTCTGTCAGGGAACACAGGAACCTATGTACCAGACAGAGTGAACACCTGCAAGTATGAGAGTGAGGAAGTGATTACCCTTCCCTTATGTAGGACTTACAAGACAGGGTCTAGAGTCAGACGTCTGTCAGGGAACACAGGAACCTATGTACCAGACAGAGTGAACACCTGCAAGTATGAGAGTGAGGAAGTGATTACCCTTCCCTTATGTAGGACTTACAAGACAGTGTCTAGAGTCAGACGTCTGTCAGGGAACACAGGATCCTATGTATCAGACAGAGTGAACACCTGCAAGTATGAGAGTGAGGAAGTGATTACCCTCCCCTTATGTAGGACTTACAAGACAGTGTCTAGAGTCAGACGTCTGTCAGGGAACACAGGAACCTATGTACCAGACAGAGTGAACACTTGCAAGTATGAGAGTGAGGAAGTGATTACCCTCCCCTTATGTAGGACTTACAAGACAGTGTCTAGAGTCAGACGTCTGTCAGGGAACACAGGATCCTATGTACCAGACAGAGTGAACACCTGCAAGTATGAGAGTGAGGAAGTGATTACCCTCCCCTTATGTAGGACTTACAAGCCAGTGTCTAGAGTCAGACGTCTGTCAGGGAACACAGGAACCTACGTATGTACCAGACAGAGTGAACACCTGCAAGTATGAGAGTGAGGAAGAGGATGATATGATATGGATGATTGGAAGGGTGATAATGGAGCAATTGGTGGAATCAAGGGTGCCAGAAACTGGATAACCCAGTGAAAACCGCCCAGATGCCGCTTTGTCCACCACGAATACCACATGCGGGTTTCGGCTAGGTGGTAGGCAAACTGTCTACCCACTCAGCCACGACGCCACCATTATACTTCCAGACTCAGGGAAGGATGAGGAATAATCCTGGCTGGAGAAAAATTATTACTCCTCTGCTGGGAATCAAACCCAGGACCCCTTGCACAGCAGGTAGGGGCTCTACCAACTGCACTATGGGGCCAGCCTATTACAGCTTCTATGGTTCAAACAACTGATGAACCAAGACTTTACAAAAATTTTTCATTTTTTCACCTAACAACAGGTAGCAACAGGGATAAATTATAGGGAAGAAGGATAAAAATAGTCAAGGAATAGATGCAATAAAGGATCGAGAGCTTTTGTACCTTACACAATTGAAGTAAAGCCAGTTATTGCAAAGAAGGATGATTGATAAAATGTTGTCAAAGTAAATAAAAATGATTTATGGGAGATAGTCATATAATTTGCAAGCGACTTCCCTGCTTCCGCAAATTTCATTGAAAAGAGCTGACTAGGCTAGCTGAGCAGTGAGAATGACCGCTGCAACTTCCACAAGAAACAAAGGAACTCTACAAACCCTAAGAATTACACGTCCATTAGCCTACTCAATAGCTCTAGCAAAGTGCTAGAGAAAATTATCCTCAAACGACTTACTCACTACCTGATTAAGCACAGCGTCATAATTGATGAGCAGTTTGGCTTCAGGGCCAAACACTCGACAACACTACAACTACATATACTTTGCAAAACAGAACTCATCGCCAATGGTTTCAATATTAAACATTCCAATGGCGCTATCCTTTTGGATATCAAGAGCGCCTTTGATAAAATATGGCACGCTGGCCTACTACAGAAACTCCAAATGATAAACATCTCTGACTCAATGAGTTAGCTTCACAATCACAAATTCTTCTCCTCCGTATGCAGCACAAACTCCACCATGAGAATGATCAACGCAGGTGTCCCACAAGGAAGTCTGATCGGGCCTATCCTGTTCAACATACCGAGATCACCCTACACGTTGCTACACCTATATGCAGATGATATGTCCATCACCACGCAAGCGCAACTATCTGAAACATGCTCCAGGATGCACTTCACACCCTGCAACCCTGGCTGGAAAAGTGGGGCATCAAGGTCAACAATACGAAATGTAAAGCCATTATTTTCACAAAACACCTAACTCACCGTTACCCCACCCACACTCTTCCACCTCTTCAGCTCTTTGTAAAGTCATCAACTGGACCAATCACGTCACATAGCTTGGCATTGTCATGGACCAGGGACTCACCTGGAAGCCGCAGGTGCAGGCACAACTCTGGAAACTCAAGCAATATACTGGATGTGAAATCATGCAGAAAAGCAAACTGTGATAGTGATCATTTTCTAGTCAAGACTAAATTTAGAGGCAAAATTATCTACAAGAAAACTGAAGGAATTGAAATTCCAAAGAAACTTAATATACAACAATTTCAGAATAAAGAAACAATAAAAAAAGCACCAACAACACATAAAGGAAGAATTTAAAAGTGTGTATGAATCAAGTACAATAGAAGAAAAATGGACAAAAATAAAGGAAGTAATTTGGAAAGGAGCAGAACAGACAGTTGGATATGAACCAAAACAAGGTCATAAACAATGTAATTCAATTTAAAAGATGAGTCAATTAATAACACTAAACAACACTTACATTATAATTTTCCGAACGCGTTTTGGAGGTTAACTTTCCTCCATTATCAACTGGACAATAACTAGGTTTCCATGGTGTTTCATGGTGCGGATGGCAATGCTTCTTCTGATGTTTCTTCTGGTAACGGTTCAAGGAACTTGCTGAAAATATCTTTCTGAGGAATGTCGAAATTAAATACTCGGTTTCTATTTTCTAAAATGAAGATCTGTTCCCATGTGGACAGTTCTTGTTTTCCAGTTATGTGTTTGAGAAGCTTTGGTTCTGGCTTTATGTCGTGATTTTTTGTCCAAAAGTGAAAGGCAACTGCTGATTTTTCTAATTGTTAACCTCCGAAACGCGTTCTGGAAAATTATAATGTAAGTGTTGTTTAGCATTATTAATTGACTCACCTTTTAAATTAAATTGATTATAACACTGTTTTCAAACTTCTATGAAAGGAAGATCATAAACAATGGTTTAATGAAGAATCTAAAAAGGCAATAAACGAGAAAAATGAAGCATACAAAAAATGGATAGAAAGACCAACAAGACAAAAAAGAGGAGAATATTAAAAGCTGCAGAAAATAGCAGCTAAGTTATGTAGACAAAAGAAAAGGATTTATCTAGATAGACATATAATAGAAGTTGAAGGAAACATTAAAGACAAACAAATAAAAAAAGCATACAGAGAAGTGGGAACAATTAAAAAAGAGTTCAAACCATGAACAAATCTAATAAGAGGAGATAATAATGAAATAGTATCAAATGAAGAAGAAATAAGAAATAGATGGAAACAATTCTAAAGTAAGAACAAATTAGAAAGTAAAAACTTCACTTATCTTAGTAATGTTAGCTTTGCAAAGCTATATAGCTATAGCTTTGAGAATGATTTGGAGTCAACTCAAAACTTTAGTCAGCTTTGCACCAACAACTGGCAACATTACTAAGATAAGTGAAGTTTTTAGTTTCTAATTTGTTCTTACTTTAGAATCTTGCTGCTTCACTGTTAACAACTTCAATTTCTTTAATCAATTTATGTGGAAACAATATTTCCAGGAGCTCCTGAACACCTCAACAGAGTAACAAAACATGGATTTAACACTAGAACAGGAATAAGAAATTGAGCAAAAACTGTTGCAGATGCAAGATGAACCACCGGACCAATTAGACATGGCAATAGCCATTCAGAAGATGAAAAACTATAAATCACCAGGTATAGATGGCATCCCGATCGAAATGTATAAAGGGGGAGGACAGACATTATTAAAAGTTGTTGTTGTTAGCTAATGCTGGATTTTTGACAATGAAGTCATTAATCTTCTTGCTCTCCAATATTTTTCACTGATGGATGGGGCATTAGAAGTATTAAAAGTAATGCATGAATTAATCATAAAAATATGGGTAGAAGAAAGAATACCAACAGACTGGAAGAAAAATTTAATAGTACCAATATATAAAAACAAAGACATACTGGAGTGCCAAAGCTATAAGGGAATCTCATTGTTGTGTACAGGCTATAAAATATTAACCTCACTCTTAAACAATAGACTTCAGAAATACACAGAAAGCATAATTGGGGAGTATCAGGCGGGCTTCAGGTTCAGAAGATCAACCATTGACCAGACATTTACAGTTAAAAACCTACTAGAAAAAGCATGGGAGCATAACATTGAAATATATCAAATATTTATAGATTTTCAAAAAGCATATGACAGTATCAAAAGGGAAAAGTTAATCTCAACAATGAAAATTCTTGGAATACCAAAAAAACTGATTAGACTAACAGAAATTACAATGGCAGAGTCCAAACACCACGTAAAAATAGGAGCAAGTATAATGAATGGGTTTGAAGTGCATTGTGGATTGAAACAGGGAGACGGGCTAGCACCTATCCTTTTTACTTTCTCTACTGGTAAGTAGGGGAAGTATTGTATTCCACCCAAAAATTCGATGTCGAGATTTCACCGGAAATACATGTTTTGAGGCCCCCTGAATCCAAAAAAAAGCATTTTTAGAAAAAGCTCTGTGTGTGTGTCTGTGTGTCAGTCTGTCAGTCTGTGGACAGCATAACTCAAAAACGAAAAGTCGGTTAAAAACCAAAGTTGGTATTTAAGTTTAATGTCTTTCAAGGATACGACACGAAGATTTTGAAGAAAATAATCCCACCCTAAACTACCTTTTACATGGAAGATTTTTCGAAAATTTTGAGTTTCTTGAAAATGGCTCTAACGATTTTGATTAAAATGTCATATGTTTGAGATATTTTGATGACAAATGAAATGTATATCTTGAATTTTCTGGCTATAGCCCCTGTAGTCGTATTTACTCTGGAGGACTTTTGCATAACTGGTAAACCGTTAGAGATAGACCAAATCATACTCTACAAAAAATGTAGATCGTGCTAAAATACACAATTTATGTCTCAATAAATTTTCTTGTAGGGTGAACCATTTCGGAGATATTCCTTGTTATGTGTGTGAGTTTCAGAAAACTTAAAACTTTCGTGAAATGGGTCATCGCTGATCATTCTTTTTATATGTTAAGTGTGCAAAGACAACAGAATCTCAAAGCTTTAAAACATTTGACTATCGCACAAAGCCTACCGTATTCCCTCTTGCACCTACAAGGAAATTAGCAATAAAATAATCTGTACAAATGTTTATCTTAACTAACACAAAGAAGATATAGGAATAAGAATTTGTAAGAATGGTTAGTACAAGAGTAGAGAAAGTCATGTGAGTGGAACACATCAGATTTTTATTATAGCATTGGAATATCTAATTAGTAGAGCTAAGAATGTTAGGTGCAAAAGTTTTATTAAAAAGGTGCTTTAATTTAGGTGAAAAAGGTGCAAAAAAGAAGCAAATTTTCCATTTTAATTTTCAGTCAACAACACAAAAACCAATTAGGCAATTACATAAAATAACTAAGGACAAGGACACAAAATTCACTGTCACAAGTCCAGAAAAGTATTGAAGCAGATGCTGTTTAATGGCTCAAAGTTTTTTTCAGCGAGGCTGTACCTTCGGTCACTAAGTAAATATTTGTATCTTCCTTTCATAGAAGTTTGAAAACAGTGTTGTTGTAATTAATTTAATTTAAAAGGTGAGTGAATTAATAACACTGAACAACACTTACAAAATATTTTTCCGGGACGCGTTTCGAAGGTTAACTTTCCTCCATTATCAACCAGCATTATAACCATTACTCCATAAAAAAACCTACTACTTTCAAACATCAAAGATGCTATTCCACCTAACAAAAAATCTGGCATATACCAAATTGAATGCAGTGATTGTAATGAAATATACATAGGAAAAACCAAAAGAAATTTAGAAATCAGATCCAAGGAACACGTTAGAAACATTAAGAGTAAACAATTAGAAAAATCAGTGGTTGCATTTCACTTTTGGACAAAAAATCATGACATAAAGCTAGAACCGACACTTCTCAAACACATAACCAGAAAACAAGAACTGTCCGCATGGAACAAATCTTTATTTTAAAAAATAGAAACAGAGTATTTAATTTCGACATTCCTCAGAGGGACATTTTCAGTAAGTTCATTGAACCGTTACCAGAAGAAACATCAGAAGAAGCATCACCATCTGCACCATGAAACACCATGGAAACCCAGTTATTGTCCGGTTGATAATGGAGGAAAGTTAACCTTCGAAACGTGTCCCAGAAAAATATTTTGTAAGTGTTGTTCAGTGTTATTGATTAACTCACATTTTAAATTAAATTAAAATATTTGTATGTTGAAAAGGAACGTTCAACGTCAACAGACACAAGTAGTTCATATTTTGTTAGCAGTCTGTAATTAAAATACTTGTTCGTTGCAACATCCTCAATATCAGGGTTTTTGGCTAAGCTCTGTTCTAGCTTCTGCTTTTCAACTCCCTTCATTGCTGTCTTTACGTCCATCAAAATTGCCCATTGTAAATCTTTCTCAGGAACTCCTCCTCCTCCAATCTTGTAATGGTCATCAAAAAAGAGTAGCCATGTACAGAAAGAAGTTCATCTTGCAACTCCTGTTTACTTGCTAGTTCTCTACCTTTTTTACAGCAGAAGAATCATCTGGTATTTCACTTAAGAAATTGCATATAGTTTTAAAATTGTTATAAAAACTGCAGCCTTTGGCCCAGCACGCACCTAGTGAGAATCAGAGAAATTGGAAGAGGAAGTCCAGTAACTTTTATGTACTTCTGTATCCTAGTTGGAGCCTTTTTCAATAATTTCTTGATGCAGGACAGAAATTCATTTATTACTGCCTCACAAACTCAGTGCAATGCATGTGCAATGCAGGTAATGTGTTTTAGATTAGAGTACATAGGCTTGAGGTTAGAAATGGCCAATAACATGTAAGATGTTTGATATCTGAAGCATATAGAGAACTAAAAGAAGCAGCAAAAACAATAGGTTTGGAAATTAATACATCCAAAACAAAGACAATAATACAAAGCAGGAGAAGGAACTATACAGGAATGCTGGTAGTGGATCAACGTAACATAGATACAGTAAGGAACTTTAAATATCTGGGAATAATAATTAATAACAATAATGATGAATCGGAAGAAATAAAAACAAGAATTTTAATGTCCAATAAAGTTTACTATTCACTCAATGCAATATTTAGATCTAAACAATTTCATAGAAACAAAATTAGGTTCTGCAAAACACTGATAAAGCCAGTACTGTGTTGTGGAAGTAAAACATGGACACTGACACAAAACTTGGAAGATGCTCTAAAATCTTTTGGAATAAAGACTCTTAGAAGAATATGTGGACCAATACAGGAAGGAGGGCACTGGTGCATAAGCTGGAATGAAGAACTGTATAGTCTATATAAAGATATAAATATTGTCCAAGATATTAAAATTAAGAGAATGAGATCGGCTGGTCACATAATAAGAATGGAAGAAGAAAGAATACCAAAAAGAGTTCTTAATTGCAAATTTTATAACACAAGAGCAGTAGTAAGACTGACAATGGGATGCCCGCCTCGGTAGCGTGATGGTTACCATGTCTCCCTCACGTTCAAGGGGTCGCAAGTTCGAATCTCACTTAGGGTAAGTTTTCCGGGTAAGGCTTTTTTCCGAGGTTTTCCCTACCCTGAAGAGATGAATCTCGGGTAACTTAAAGCTCCATGGACCTCGGACTCATTTGAGCATCATTTTACCCATTTCATGTCATTCATTCGTCCGATATGACACAATGTTGGAGGACGTTAATTAAAAACAAAAAAAAGAGAATGAGATGGAAGGATGCCATACAGAGAGCTGCTCAACATATACTGGGAATACGAGGATGGAGAAGGAGGGAAATGGAGGGACCTGCTGAGGGTAGAATTCCAAAAAGGATTATGAATGGGATAATATATGGTACGCGAACCAGAGGAACGCCCAGAAACATGTGGATAGAGGCAGCAATGCAGGATGCAAGAGAGGACTTTAGCTAAGGATTGAGTTGAATGGAGGAAGAAACTGAAGGAGACTAAGGTTTGTGGTGCCATAGCAGAAGAAGTAAACTTTTATTGCTATTTCATTGGTGTTAGATCTATGAATACTGTTTTATTAGCGGGACTCTAATGACCTAGCTGTCGACGGGCCCTTAAACCCTAATCACTCACTCACTGTTTTATTAGCTTCTAATTCAATTTCAGCTGGATGCTTATCACTATCACTATACTCATGGATACTTGTAAGCTTTATGTTGTTATCAACACTCAGAGACTGTAAAAAAATGACTGAAAAAGAAAAACTCAAACATGAACATGTTATATAGTATTTGTTTTATGACGTTCTGGGAGAAATAAAAGAGGATTATTCTGTTTTCAATTGTTATATTTTCTGTTGAGCACCTCATCAACACAGCTGAGGTAGACCACAAATGTTGCTACTGAATCTACAACACACACGCAACTCTAACATTCATTCAAAGCAGCATCAAATCCCTAAAATAGCCAACATCTTTACAATACAATACATCTTTACAATACATTCATACAGGATGCTGCCAAGCCGTCTGATACCTTTCAAAGAGTATGGTCTATAACATGCATCATTGTGACATAACCTAACTTTCTTCATTGTCATTTTGGAAAAGATATGGGCCTACAATCCTCCTGCACTAAGCTGTCACCTTGGTATTTCTCTCTTTCTCTCTCTCTCTCTCTCTCTCTCTCTCTCTCTCTCTCTCTCGGGTTCACTAGAGACCAGTATCTGTTGACCAAGCCCGAAAGATGAAAATCTTGACCAGTATTAAGGTGTTGACATTGCAGTTCTCTCACAGACTTAGTTCTCTAATAACTTGGAACACAAAGTTCCAATATGACTGACCATAAAACATGGCAATATTTCCTCTTTCTTTCAGTTCCCACTCCACCAAGTTATTGAACCTGAGCAATATTCAGCGTGGTACCATCCTGTATTACATGAGCATACTTACTAACTTTCTGGAACTTAAACCTGTAAAACTTTCTGTTGCCCAACAAAGTGTAATGCTTTTCCAAAATCATGAAGTAGACAATTATTTCATGTCTGCAATATAGGTTAATCATGTGTAATTTTTAAACTCTTCCTGTTTGTAGTTTATGGGTTACTACTCAAGCAATTACAATTATTGCATTTCTCATATTACACTAGCCTACTAGCCTGCAAAATTTTTTTCCACTGCCGGTTTGAGATCTGAAAGGTGATATTAAATTATTTTGATGTGCTAAATGGAATGGTGATTGCAGGTTTTCTTTATCACATAAGGTTTATCTACAAATCGCTAAATATTACTATGAAAATAATAAAAAATGGTATGTTTGATGTAAAAAAGTGTGTCATAAAATAAACCAAGAATGAACATTTTCTCGGTAAACAATAAAAATAAATACCTACATACCTGTAAAAGAGGCTATGAAGTTATATTTTCCTTGCCAAGAAGGATGGCTGCATTGATTTACATTTATAGCCTGGTTGAGCAATTTCCCTTTCCAAGCGCCAACAGTAGTTCGCTAGCATCACAACATTCCACTGACCCTAATATCTCCTCTCCATCTCTTTGATTTCTTGATGGAATGTTTCACCTTGTTCATCACAGAGGGATCCTAAATTATTAGGAAAGTAGTCTAGATGCAAATACAAAAAGTGAATATCTTTCTTTCTTAGAAGTTTGAAAATAGTGTTGTTATAATCAATTTAATGTAAAAGGTGAGTAAATTAATAACACTAAACAACACTTACATTTATAATTTTCCAGAACGCGTTTCGGAGGTTAACTTTCCTCCATTATCAACCGGACAATAACTGAGTTTCCATGGTGCAGATGGCAATGCTTCTTCTGGTGTTTCTTCTGGTAATGGTTCAAGGAACTTGCTGAAAATATCTTTCTGGGGAATGTTGAAATTAAATACTTGGTTTCTATTTTTTAAAATGAAGATTTGTACCCATGTGGACAGTTCTTGTTTTCCGGTTATATGTTTGAGAAGTTTTGGTTCTAGCTTTATGCCATGATTTTTTGTCCAAAAGTGAAAGGCAACTGCTGATTTTTCTAATGGTTTACTCTTGATGTTTCTAACGTGTTCCTTGGATCTAATTTCTAAATTTCTTTTGGTTTTTCCTACGTATATTTCATTACAATCACTGCATTCAATTTGGTATATGCCAGATTTTTTGTTAGGTGGAATAGCATCTTTGATGTTTGAAAGCAGCAGGTTTTTTATGGAGTAATGGTTTACTGGTGCTAGCTGAATGTTGTATTTCTTGAACACTTTTTTAAATTTATCAAAGACCCATGGATTATATGTGAATTATAATGTTATTTTTGTTTTTGCTGCTGTGAGAGTTATAGCTTCTTTTAATATTTTTTCTTTTCTGCTCGTTTTACTTTTTTATCTACTGATTCTGTGGGGAAGCCATTTTTGTGCTATTTCAATTATTTTGTAATATTCTGTTTTGTATTCTTCTGCTGCCAAATTGAATGCAGTGATTGTAATGAAGTTCACATAGGAAAAACCAAAAGAAATTTAGAAATTAGATCCAAGGAACACGTTAGAAACATCAAGAGCAAACAATTGGAAAAATCAGCAGTTGCATTTCACTTTTGGACAAAAAATCATGACATAAAGCTAGAACCGCAACTTCTCAAACACATAACCGGAAAACAAGAACTGTCCACATGGGAACAAAGGTTCATTTTAAAAAATAGAAACCGAGAATTTAATTTAGATATTCCCCAGAAAGATATTTTTAACAAGTTCCTTGAACCATTGCCAGAAGAAACATCAGAAGTATTGCCATCCGCGCCATGGAAACCCAGATATCGTCTGGTTGATAATGGAGGAAAGTTTACCTCCGAAATGCGTTCCAGAAAATTATAAATGTAAGTGTTGTTTAGTGTTATTAATTGATTCACCTTTTAAAATAAAACAAAAAGTGAAGTTTTAAATTCATATTACAATCACGTATTCATAACTTTTCTAACCTATTTTTCATAATTACTTCATATTGCAGATCCTTTGTGTTTCCCGGAACTTATTGACTACTTCTTTGAAAGCACACCATGCTTGAAGTTCTCTATCATTCATCACATCCAATAATGCACAGTCCTTCATTAACTACCTTATCTGAGGTCCATCCAATACACCTTCATCTAAGCTTAAGACAATTACTACTCAAATATTTGAAACACGAACCATTTTTGTCCAATGCTTTTCTGAATTGTTTTATAATACTTAGTTTTATATGCAATAGATGTAATAACATTTTCTTTGGATCAACTAGACTGGCACGAATTACATTATTTTCTCATGATGTTAAACTTTTTCTGTTAAGCCATTCTCTTGTTGTCCAATATTTAACCCTATCTCTACTATCCCATTCACATAAAAAACATGGGTATTTTGTGTAACCTCCTTTTGCCCTAGTAAGATACTGGATACCTTTAGGTCACTTAGGTCACTTTAGGTCTTGTAATAACCAATGGCATTGTAAACTACATAAATGATACAAGGTTGTACTATTGTATTTTGTATAATAATTATGTATTAATTATAGTGTGCTATATATGATATATCCCATGTCATGTAAAATGATCAGTGGATGAATAAATAAATACCACACAATAGTCATTGATGTTCCTGGTAATTAATCTTTTCTAAAATGGTTTCAAGATTTCCATATGGCTCTCTTAGGAAAACAGAATGTGCAAGTGGTATTGGGGCAAATTCGCTTCCACGAGGTGCATCCAGAAAGTAAGTCCCGATGACCGATAAAGAGAACAAAAACATCACTAAGTAAGAAATATTTATTGGAATAACTACATAGACTCACTGGCTACTTTTCAACGTAGTCATCACCATTGTTGAGGCATTTATCGCAACGGTGCACCATTAATTGTATGCCCAAGTCATAGGATTCTGCCACCAATGTCCGCAGCCATGAAGTCACTTCATTCTGCACCCATGTCTATCCCAAAAGACAATGCACATGATTTTTTGACAGAGATTGTGTGCTTGAATTTGGTCTTCACAGGTGAACCACTATGCCGCCAATGCATTGATTGTTGTTTTGCCTCTGGTGTGGCATTCGCCACCAATGTTTCATCTCCAGTGACAATATTGCCGAGAAACTGGTCACCTTCCGCTGCGTATCACTATAGGAATATCAATGCTGCGGCCAGATGTTTGGTTTTGTGTTCATCTGTCAGTTGTCTGGGCACTCCTCTTGCACACACTTTGTGAAAACCAAGCCACCAGGAGACAATTTTGTGCAAAAGCGAGCGAGACATCTGGGGAAACTGACAGAGTTCTGAAATTGTGAAGTGCCGGTTCTGCACAATTGCTTGCCGCACACTTTCCAACACTTCTGGCGTCACCAGGGATGGTCGGCCATTGCGGTCTTCGTCGTGAATATTGGTTCTTCCTTTCGTGAGTTGTCTGCACTATCGTCTTACCTTACTGTCACCGATGTCTTGTCCATACACGTGACACAATTGGTGATGGTTCTCTGCTGGAGATTGCTTTTGAGCATGCAAAAATCGGATGACTGCACGAACCTCGCATTTGGCGGGAGACAATATCAGAGCAGCCATTTTCTCCTAGCACAGAGCAGTAACTACTGCCATCACAAAACTGAAACTTTATTGCAATGTTACCATATACTTCCTCTCTTCTCCTGTGCACGCGCATTCCTATCCAATTGGTGGTGCGATCTCTGGAAGCGATCGGGACTTACTTTCTGGAAGCACCTTGTATTGTGCAATATAATGGCTTTTAGTGTTTGTTTTGAAGCATCAGTAAATAAATGCCAGTCGTTACTATCATATGTTGGTCTTCCCAGTTGTTGAATTAAACCTGGTACATCACTGCAATAAACAAGCTGGTCTTCCATCTTAAAGAACTTGGTAAATTCTTTATCTCTATTCCTATACCAGGAAAATGTGGTGTCTGGACCCAGCATATTTTTCTCTTTTAATCTCGATCATAGTAATTTGCTCTTGTCCTTGGTAAGACTTAAGTCTCTTACTAACTTGTTCTTGACTAAAATGCTGTGACTTGTCTTCAACAGTGTGTGCTGGGAAATACTCATCCACATTGGAATTTTCTGTTGACCCACCGAGAGGCTGAGCTCTCGGTATCTCGGATTTATTGTACCCAAATACGTTACACATACAGAAGTAATGATCATCATAATGATTTTTTTCTTCATGCCATATCATAGGAATCCCAAACTTCATTGATTTCTGTTTTGCATTGTAGTACTGCCTTAGTCCTTCACTACATGTTTTGCAAACAGTATGTGGAGGCAATGTTTGATTTCGATCTCCTAGCTTAACATTAAAATATGCAAAATATACCTTTTTAATAAATGATGTAATGATAGTTTTCTGCTTCTGTAGCAAGAAAGAACCACACACGTAACAGAAGCTATTAGGATTGTTCACACATTTTCTCCTAGAATAGCTTGAAGCCATTGTTAAAAATCTGATGTGTTGCACTCACATGACTTTCTCTACTTTTGTACTAACCATTCTTACAAACTCTTATTCCTATATCTTCTTCGTGTTAGTTAAAATAAACATTCGTACAAATTATCTTATTGCTTATTTCCTTGTAGGTGCAAGGGGAATATTAGAATACAGAAGGCTTAGTGCAACATTCAAATCTTTTTGAACTTTGAGATTCCGTTCTCTTTGCACGATTAACATATAAAAAAAATGAACAATGTTGTTGCATTTCACTAAAGTTCCAAGTTTTCCGAAACTCACACACATAACAAGGAATATCTCCGAAATAGTTCACCCTACAAGAAAATTTATTGAGACATAAATTGTGTATTTTAGCAAGATCTACATTTTTTGTATTGCAAGATTTTCTCTATCTCTAACGGTTTACCAGTTATGCAAAATTTGTCCAGAGTAAATACGACTACAGGGGTTATAGCCAGAAAATTCAAGATATACATTTCATTTGCCATAAAAATATCTCAAACATATGACATTTTAATCAAAATTGTTAGAGCCATTTTCAAGAAATTTAAAATTTTCGAAAAATTTTCTGTGTAAAGGGTAGCTTAGGATTGGGTTATTTTCTTCAAAATCTTCGTGTCGCATCCTTGAAAGACATTAAACTTAAATACCAACTTTGGTTTTTAACCGACTTTTCGTTTTTGAGCTATGCTGTCCACAGACTGACAGACTGACAGACACACACACGGACCTTTTTCTAAAAATGCTTTTTTTGGATTCAGGGGATCTCAAAACATATATTTCCAGTGAAATCTCGACATCAAATTTTTGGGTAGAATACAATACTTCCCCTACTTACCAGTAGAGAAAGTAAAAATGTACCACGACACAATACAAACTAAAAATAAAGAAATAGAAATGATAAACCTTTTTGGAAATGGCACTACCAGTCACTGTGAGTTATAAGAAGCAGCTAAAGTTCAGATATACCTTAAGGCAGATGTGTCCCTATAAGGGTGAGTAATTAACAGATGTTTGTCTAAGATTCAATGGTTGAAAGCGTTATTGCCTGCACATGGTTGCGCAGAGATAAATAAATACTAGCCGCTCGCACTCAAACTGTGTACACAAGTTATCAGGTCATCATGGAAGAACATTAACATGGCTTGTTTTGTAAATATACAGTATTTACGCTCTGAAGATCCACAATGAGTGTTATTAATTTTAAGTTATAAAATTATAGACCTATAATAATCATAATTATAGTTTCATACATACATATTACTGTAAAGGTCTAGTGTATAGCTTAATAACATTTCAAATTGCATAAAAATAGAAGGTGTTATGGAAAAACTGTTATCATTTTCGAAATCAGCATGCTTTTTTCCATATAAATACTCAATGTTCATGAAAACCGGGAAACTGTTGCAGGCTAGTGTTATCTGTCAGAACATGTTCCATCACTAATTTGAGTTCAAACATCATTAATGTAAATGTGGTATAGGAAAGAAACAAAAGCATCACTTTGTTGAGCAAACAGAGCAATTGGGCACTGACAATTGATGTTGTGCACAACTCAGCCCCAGAATGCGATGTCCCTGACATTATCTGCATGATGCTCAGGACAAGTCGGGTGTGAGCAATGTTTGAGCTAGAATTGGAACTGAAAAATTCAATACCATATCTGGGATTTCGACCACAGATCTCCCGCTTCACATGCAGCTGCTCTAACCACTGAGCTACTGTGACAACTTGCCAGTATGACATTAAATTCTCCAACTGATTTGTATTTTCCCAGTAGACCACAAAGGGAATCTCACGTCTGAGACTGGCAAGTTACCATGGTAGCTCAGTGGTTAGAGCATCCATGCATGAAGCCGAAGGTCTGTGGTTCAAATCCTGGCTGCGGCAATGAATTTTTCAGTTGTGATTCTACCTCGTATACAGAACATGTTTGTAATGCACAACAACTGGGCCAGGGCTAACATTTTCAGTGGAATATGAATGTTGTTTTAAATTATTTAATGCTGTTAGTAAGTAAGTGCTGAGATTTACAATGCATTACAACATTCCTGGTTAATTATCTAAGTTAGAAATTCACTGAATGCACAATGCAATATAGGTACCTAGCATTTTTATAATTCTAACTAGAGTTTGTATTTTAAAGTTTGAAGTGACATTTAAAATTGTTCTTATTTTCAAAAAGCTTTGTCACAACCTCGGTTCTGTTTCTCCTTATTTTAGGAATTTTATGCAACAAAATGTATACATATACCTATTTTTAAAAATAAAGTGTTTCATTTAATAAAATTATAACATAAGTCATACCTTGTCCTTCTCTGATTTCAGGAGGGATAGGCGTGTACTTAATTTATCTGCATATGTACATACAACATGAAGTTAAGGGGAGATTATTCAACATATCAGAGTGGAGTTTTTACAGGACGTAAATGTTCATTTATAAAGGGAGACAGGACAATTTTCTTAAATATACCACCTTTTGATTAACATGCACAGTGAGTTCGTAGATTGGCTAGACTGCCCACCTCGCAACAATACTGGAACGCCATGCCCTCTGCCAGAGTTGCACGTAAACAATCGGCAAGTCACGGGAATGGAACACTAACTACTTACCAACTTATCTGCATCACATCAAATGTTGAAATGGATGAACACATTCCCTATATCTCTGAAAACAATTCTGGTTTGCTGAAAATCCCCACATTATTCATGAACTTCCTCACCATGGGGTGTGGTGCACAGGGAGTGTGCGTACAATTGCTGGTTCCATATTTTGCTACACAACACATGTAAATTCTATTTTCCACAACTAGTAATAGCGTGGCCGGTTTCAACAGGATTCAGCTGTAGCACACAGTTGTGAATTCCATGCACAGTGACAACGGTCTCCCCAGCACAGTGTACTCGCTGGGAGGTCTGGCATGGGGTCTTGGAGGGCCCAATTGAAGAAGGCCACACAACTGGCCGAGAGGGCTTCAGTACTGCACCCCACTCATGGTGCAGAGGTGGGGGATGCAGCAGCTAGGCCTTATGCTGGGGTTAGTTTAGTATGGTAACACAATAATTGGTCAAGGATTGTGGCCACATTGTTCCCCTGACATATCTCCACGTGAAGGAAATACAGACAATCAGTCAACGTCAACGTTTACGAGTAGGAGGGAGATATAGGGAATGTGTTGAACGTGGTCAATTGGAACATGTGTTGTGATGCAGGTAAGTCTGGTGTAAGTTAGGGCTGCATACCCATGACTTGCCGGTCGTTTACATGCAGCTCTGGCGGTGAGTGCGCCGGTCCTTGCCTGGCCTGGAAGTCTGACCAATCTGTAAATGTAATATATTAGCAATCATATTTCTATTAACACCAGGTGGTGTAGATTTACAACAGCATTTTGAGGTGGTTTTTATCAGAATTCACTATACATGAAGTGACGCCTTTTAAAATCATATTTAAAACATATGCATTGTATGCTACAATTATATCAAATTCAAGAGTAAAGTGTAGACGAATCTCCCCTTAGCCCTTCACATGTTGACCAAAAGGTTCCTGCTTCACACTTCACACAATTTGGCACATATTAATACGAGTATCTCACTCTACTTATTGCTAATGCTCAGTCGTAATAGCACCACTTTTCTAGGTCAGTGGTTCTCAGCTGCAACTATTCTCAACAATACAACTATATTTAACAGTGAAAGTCATTACCTACTTATCACAAATGTTTAAATAAACTGGATGAATATTAACAACTATAATCATAGACTCAAACTTATGATTAATGTATTTTACAATTTATAACATTAATATTATTTCTATCATTACGTAAGCTAAATTTAAGCTAATGGGTTCATACCCCATATCTCTCTTCCCTAATGTCCAAATCATTGTACACACAGTCTGTAGTTCATGATGCTCCTTACATTTATTCTCAATGTGTTTTGCCTTCTCATGGATCGTGAACCCACGACTTTAGGAACCGGAGGAGGCTAACATGTTACCCCTAGATGACAGAGGAGGATCCAGAGTGAGCATGTGAGTGAAGTGGGCGTCCACTCCTTAACAATACTTACAATTCACTGTTTATATAGACGATCCTCATATGTTAATGGCAGGTGGAAGTCTACTAGCTTCATTCTTACTGTTATATGACAATCTTTGACTGATGTCTGGGTATTGCAGCATAGGGGTACACAAAATTTTTAAAGGTTTAAAAATGAACATTTAATGCAAATGTATTGAAAGTTAATATTACACTGAACATGGAAGAGTTGTTCCATTTGCACGCATCACAAACAAATTGTTTTGCTCTGCTGTTCAGTTCAGCTGAACACATTCACTGTTGACATTTCAACCAGTGTTCCCCAACTTTTGGCTGGGAGCACAATTCATTACAATACATCATTACGTTTCTTTTTTTTAATTTTCTCTTGACATTTCTGCTTAAGCTCTTTTAAATAAGGACTGTTCATAAGAACTGTAGGGGTCTTCTTGAACTTTTGACTTCTCTGCAGTCCATTAAGACTGGAAATGGAAGGAGTAAGACTAAGTCTTGCTATTGGAAACATTGTCGAGGGAGAGGTTTTCTGATTTGAAAGATCCATGCTAACAACTGCAGTTTTAGTGTTCCTCTCATTGGGTTTCTCGATTGTTACAGTTTCTTCAGCCTCACAGTCAGGTTGGTTCATAGGCATCGGGGTTTGGAATGTCTGTGGTTGCTACTGGAGCAATGATCTGGAAAGATGTCTGGATTGAGAGACCTTAGTCCAGTGTTTTCGAAACCACTTTCAGCAATAGCAATAGTTGCTGCTTTCCCATAAGCAAGGACAGATCTGATATTGAGAAACAGTTGCACTTGAGCGACCTGATCATAGTAGGTTTTTAGAGGTCCATGTGTGCAATGCGCAGGAAGACATACCAAAATGATGCCATTTTCTTTGCTGTAACTGAGAGTTTCAACATTTTTGTGGCTTGTATGTCCATCCAAAGGAAAATCTGGAGAGAAAATTAAATACACTGCAAATTTTTTTATTTCCATCAGCGGATAAACTGGATAATAAGTTAAATAAATAGAATACTGGTACAACATTTCAATCATAACTTAATTATATGGTTAATTAAGGAAATAATGAAGCTATTAACAGTGAAGCAATAAGAATCTAAAGTAAGAACAAAATTAGAAACTAAAAGCTTCACTTATCTTAGTAATATTGTAAGTTCTTTGGTGCTGCGCTGACAATGTTTCAAGTTGACTCCAACTCATTCTCAAAGCTACATGAATGCTACTGGGTTTTGCTATAACTGTGTTACTGCTAATAACAAGCCAAAGAATGACTTTTGAAGGATAACTCCATTTCCACTCAAAATATCCACATATAATGTATCAATAGAAAAAAAACAGGCACAATTTTAAAAACTGCTAAAAATTAGCTATTTATACTTAGTTTTGATGTTAATGTTAAGAACAGTAGATGGAGAATTAAATAAGGAACATTTTAGCAATTTGAAAACCATCATCCATATCTCGACTGGATGCAAAAAAGAAAATGGTATATCAATTATTATTTATTTATGCCACCAAACTTACTTTTGGTGTTTTTAAACACACAAGCCATATGTGGGCAATGTTTCCTAGTAAGCAGAGGGTCTGTGGTTCAAATCCCAGCTGTAGCATTAAATGGTATGTGATTTTACACTGGTCTCCCTTATACTCAGATTTCTTATTCATGGGAGGTTAGGTTAGATTTATCCTTTTTTCAAAGAAGCCTAGGTTACTTAATAAACAGTGGTTACACCACTAGGTTTTGAGGTTAGTGAATATTTTCGGAACATATTGTGAGATTATAGAAACAATAAAAATGACTTTTTTGTTGTGTTTTATTACACCACATTCACTAAGAGAACAAAATAACAAGCGTATAGTATGGATTCAAATCAATTTGAATCCCATAAGTGTTTCTGTGCAACAAAATTTCGATTTGATCCCTCTTCCAGGAGGATCGGTTCAATCATTTCAATGTGAACCTACGTTTCTATACAGTATTCAATCCGGAGTGAGAACTCAAATTGATTTGAGTTCCTCATGGAAACATAGTAACTGATACAGAAATCATGAATGCCAGATATGTACATTAATTCATAGCATTCCCTACGTCACGTCACGAGTCTTTGTGTTAGGCAGATGCCACAATTGAACCTAATTTATATTTGATGTAGGTAGCTTGTTTGTTGTGTTACATTATTTCACTCTATCACCATTGTCTAGGAGTATGCTGTTAATAAACATTAGAATCAAACTAAGGTACTACTTTAGCCTAGTTTTGAGGTATAAAGCATATTAAGTTGCAACAATAGGATTGCACTTGGTCAGTGATGCCAACCTGCAGCAACAGATAGGTCTAAATTATACAAAGGCTATTTCTTTTTCCAAGCTCCGATGGCGTGGCCCAAGATATGTTGAGCTGGTGCATAAGTGTAGCAATTTTCATGAAATTCTGTTGAAAAGTAGCTTAGTAATGTAGTAAACTTTTGTGAATAAAACCATCTTGTTATTCACGTTTGTTTTGATTTCATATTCTATCAGAGATTGAGCCCTCATATTACATACATGGCGAGCAAATAGCATTAGAGTTGTATTGTTGAGAATGGAGCAGAGCTGCAGATTATGAATGTGGTGTTTACCTGCTGAAAACCACTATTTTAGACCGAAACCATCGTAAGAAAAACCTACTGGCTAAACAGAGTCTATCTGTCTGTCTGTACAAAGAGAGTTTATCCAGTCTTATATTCAAGAGGCGGAGGCCCCGGGAGGCGGCCCGGGGGCGGCTGCACCTGAGGGACCCCTTGCAGGGGGTGGAGGTGTCTGTTGCTGGACGGCCGCTGCTGCCGCCGCGGCTGCTGCTGCCGCCGCCTGCTGCTGGAGCTTGGTGGCCGTGGGAGTCGACGGGAAGGCTAGATCAGTGGCGTACCCCTGAGCCAGACCAGCAGCCGCGACCGTCTGTTGCAGGTAGGCTATGAGGCGTCGCAGCTCCTCCAGAGCATTGGCCTGCATCAGGATGTAGTTCTTGGCCAGCAGCAAGGTGGCGATCTTGGACAGTTTCCTCACGGAGGGCGAGTGAGCGTACGGGATGACGGATCGCAGCTCGTCGAGGGCGTCGTTCAGATCGTGCATTCGTCTTCTCTCACGAGCGTTGATGTTGAGGCGTACGAGCTTCCCCTGGCGGGACTTGGACTTGGCGGTAGAGCTCCCTGCGGCACCTCCCCGACCAGAGGGCACCGCGGGTCCCTGTTGTTGGTGGTGCTGCTGCTGAGGGGACAAGTGAGGGTTGGACCTGCAGACAGACACACACATCAGTATACAGAGACATGCTGCAAGCGAGCCCTCAAGTGTTAATATGGTAACGTAGACCAGAGATCTGAACTATATCTGCAGGGGAAACCAGTGAAGAAGTAGGTATACCTACTAACAAATAAGACGCATTACGTCATTGTGTTGCATGGACACCGTCACCAACTGTGGCAATTTGTCACTAGATCTGGAACCACTTGGAGTCATACCTACAGTGACAGTTTGACTGGTATGGGCATTAACATCCTTCAAGGCGATGTCATAACGGACGATGAATGAATGAATGAAGGTCAAATGATATTGCTGTTATAACATATAGTGGAGGGAGGTAAACCTTGCACTCGCACGACCTCCAATTGAGATAGTTTGGTTGGTTATATTGAGCTAGTCACGTGACCTCACCTCTGAGGGGAGAGCATCTGGTTGCTGTGCGGGCCTGCAGACTCGGGGCGGTTCTCGTCAGCCTGAAGAGGGCAGGAGGTGTGGCCGGAGGCAGACGCCGGGGCCGGGGGCGGGGGAGAGAAGTAGAACCCGCTGAGTCCCACGGCCCCCAGCGGCGTGCGCCGTCCAGGCACTTGCTGTCCTTGAAGATCTGCAGCCGCTGCAGCTGCGGCTCCAGTGGACGAGAAGGTGAACGACTCCATACCTGCGCACTCCTGCAACACACACTTGTCTCTATTAGGTACCTACTCCAATATCAGTTTACACTTACTTGCTGTCTTCCTCCCACACACACACACACACACACACACACACACACACACACACACACACACACACACACACACACACACACACACACACACACACACACACACACACACACACACACACACAACTGTGTTGTATGCAAAACAAAACCTGCATTTGCACTAAAATCCTAATATTGTCAGAGTATTTTGAGCCTAATGCTCAAAGAGACAACACTGATAACTACAGTCAATAGTATAAGATAAGAATATTATACAAAAATGTACGTAAACATTGAACATCTGTGTTTCCTGATATTAACAGCTTTCACAAAAACCAAACACTAAAACACACAACCACGGACAAACATATTCACACATAAATACACAGTCATACACAAACAAGCTGAAAAAAACACCAAGTCAAACACATACACTCACACATAAACACACACAGTTAAACACACACTCACACATAAAAACACACATAGTTAAACACATACACTCACACATAAACACACATTGTTAAACACACACACTCACACATAAACACACATAGTTAAACACATACACTCACACATAAACACACATTGTTAAACACACACACTCACACATAAACACACACAGTTAAACACACACTCACGCATAAAAACACACGTTGTTAAACACATACACTCACACATAAACACACATTGTTAAACACACACACTCACACATAAAAACACACAGTTAAACACACACTCACGCATAAAAACACACGTTGTTAAACACATACACTCACACATAAACACACATTGTTAAACACACACACTCACACATAAAAACACACAGTTAAACACACACTCACGCATAAAAACACACGTTGTTAAACACATACACTCACACATAAACACACATTGTTAAACACACACACTCACACATAAAAACACACAGTTAAACACACACTCACGCATAAAAACACACAGTTAAACACACACTCACGCATAAAAACACACGTTGTTAAACACATACACTCACACATAAACACACACAGTTAAACACACACTCACACATAAACACACACAGTTAAACACACACTCACGCATAAAAACACACGTTGTTAAACACATACACTCACACATAAACACACACAGTTAAACACACACTCACGCATAAAAACACACGTTGTTAAACACACACTCACGCATAAAAACACACGTTGTCAAACACATACACTCACACATAAACACACATAGTTAAACACATACACTCACACATAAACACACATTGCTAAACACACACTCACGCATAAAAACACACGTTGTTAAACACACACTCACGCATAAAAACACACGTTGTTAAACACATACACTCACACATAAACACACACAGTTAAACACATACACTCACACATAAACACACATTGTTAAACACACACTCACGCATAAAAACACACGTTGTTAAACACACACTCACGCATAAAAACACACGTTGTTAAACACATACACTCACACATAAACACACACAGTTAAACACATACACTCACACATAAACACACATTGTTAAACACACACTCACACATAAACACACACAGTTAAACACACACTCACGCATAAAAACACACGTTGTCAAACACATACACTCACACATAAACACACATAGTTAAACACATACACTCACACATAAACACACACAGTTAAACACACACTCACGCATAAAAACACACGTTGTTAAACACATACACTCACACATAAACACACACAGTTAAACACATACACTCACACATAAACACACATTGTTAAACACACACTCACACATAAACACACACAGTTAAACACACACTCACGCATAAAAACACACGTTGTCAAACACATACACTCACACATAAACACACATAGTTAAACACATACACTCACACATAAACACACATTGTTAAACACACACTCACACATAAACACACACAGTTAAACACATACACTCACACATAAACACACATTGTTAAACACATACACTCACACATAAACACACATTGTTAAACACACACTCACACATAAACACACACAGTTAAACACACACTCACGCATAAAAACACACGTTGTTAAACACATACACTCACACATAAACACACACAGTTAAACACATACACTCACACATAAACACACATTGTTAAACACACACTCACACATAAACACACATAGTTAAACACATACACTCACACATAAACACACATTGTTAAACACACACTCACACATAAACACACACAGTTAAACACACACTCACGCATAAAAACACACGTTGTTAAACACATACACTCACACATAAACACACACAGTTAAACACATACACTCACACATAAACACACATTGTTAAACACACACTCACACATAAACACACATAGTTAAACACATACACTCACACATAAACACACATTGTTAAACACACACTCACACATAAACACACACAGTTAAACACACACTCACGCATAAAAACACACGTTGTTAAACACATACACTCACACATAAACACATTGTTAAACACACACACTCACACATGAACACACATTGTCAAACACATACACTCACACATAAACACACATAGTTAAACACATACACTCACACATAAACACACATTGTTAAACACACACACTCACACATAAACACACATTGTTAAACACACACACTCACACATAAACACACATTGTTAAACACACACTCACGCATAAAAACACACGTTGTTAAACACATACACTCACACATGAACACACATTGTTAAACACACACTCACGCATAAAAACACACATTGTTAAACACACACACTCACACATGAACACACATTGTTAAACACACACTCACACATAAACACACACAGTTAAACACACACTCACGCATAAAAACACACGTTGTTAAACACATACACTCACACATAAACACATTGTTAAACACACACACTCACACATAAACACACATTGTTAAACACACACTCACACATAAACACACACAGTTAAACACACACTCACGCATAAAAACACACGTTGTTAAACACATACACTCACACATAAACACATTGTTAAACACACACACTCACACATGAACACACATTGTCAAACACATACACTCACACATAAACACACATAGTTAAACACATACACTCACACATAAACACACATTGTTAAACACACACACTCACACATAAACACACATTGTTAAACACACACACTCACACATAAACACACATTGTTAAACACACACACTCACACATAAACACACATAGTTAAACACACACTCACACATAAACACACACAGTTAAACACACACTCACGCATAAAAACACACGTTGTTAAACACATACACTCACACATGAACACACATTGTTAAACACACACTCACACATAAACACACACAGTTAAACACACACTCACGCATAAAAACACACGTTGTTAAACACATACACTCACACATAAACACATTGTTAAACACACACACTCACACATGAACACACATTGTCAAACACATACACTCACACATAAACACACATAGTTAAACACATACACTCACACATAAACACACATAGTTAAACACATACACTCACACATAAACACACATTGTTAAACACACACACTCACACATAAACACACATTGTTAAACACACACACTCACACATAAACACACATAGTTAAACACACACTCACACATAAACACACACAGTTAAACACACACTCACGCATAAAAACACACGTTGTTAAACACATACACTCACACATGAACACACATTGTTAAACACACACTCACACATAAACACACACAGTTAAACACACACTCACGCATAAAAACACACGTTGTTAAACACATACACTCACACATAAACACATTGTTAAACACACACACTCACACATAAACACACATTGTTAAACACACACTCACACATAAACACACACAGTTAAACACACACTCACGCATAAAAACACACGTTGTTAAACACATACACTCACACATAAACACATTGTTAAACACACACACTCACACATGAACACACATTGTCAAACACATACACTCACACATAAACACACATAGTTAAACACATACACTCACACATAAACACACATTGTTAAACACACACACTCACACATAAACACACATTGTTAAACACACACACTCACACATAAACACACATAGTTAAACACATACACTCACACATAAACACACATTGTTAAACACACACTCACGCATAAAAACACACGTTGTTAAACACATACACTCACACATAAACACACATAGTTAAACACATACACTCACACATAAACACACATTGTTAAACACACACTCACACATAAACACACACAGTTAAACACATACACTCACACATAAACACACATTGTTAAACACATACACTCACACATAAACACACATTGTTAAACACACACTCACACATAAACACACACAGTTAAACACACACTCACGCATAAAAACACACGTTGTTAAACACATACACTCACACATAAACACACACAGTTAAACACATACACTCACACATAAACACACATTGTTAAACACACACTCACACATAAACACACATAGTTAAACACATACACTCACACATAAACACACATTGTTAAACACACACTCACACATAAACACACACAGTTAAACACACACTCACGCATAAAAACACACGTTGTTAAACACATACACTCACACATAAACACATTGTTAAACACACACACTCACACATGAACACACATTGTCAAACACATACACTCACACATAAACACACATAGTTAAACACATACACTCACACATAAACACACATTGTTAAACACACACACTCACACATAAACACACATTGTTAAACACACACACTCACACATAAACACACATTGTTAAACACACACTCACGCATAAAAACACACGTTGTTAAACACATACACTCACACATGAACACACATTGTTAAACACACACTCACGCATAAAAACACACATTGTTAAACACACACACTCACACATGAACACACATTGTTAAACACACACTCACACATAAACACACACAGTTAAACACACACTCACGCATAAAAACACACGTTGTTAAACACATACACTCACACATAAACACATTGTTAAACACACACACTCACACATAAACACACATTGTTAAACACACACTCACACATAAACACACACAGTTAAACACACACTCACGCATAAAAACACACGTTGTTAAACACATACACTCACACATAAACACATTGTTAAACACACACACTCACACATGAACACACATTGTCAAACACATACACTCACACATAAACACACATAGTTAAACACATACACTCACACATAAACACACATTGTTAAACACACACACTCACACATAAACACACATTGTTAAACACACACACTCACACATAAACACACATAGTTAAACACACACTCACACATAAACACACACAGTTAAACACACACTCACGCATAAAAACACACGTTGTTAAACACATACACTCACACATGAACACACATTGTTAAACACACACTCACACATAAACACACACAGTTAAACACACACTCACGCATAAAAACACACGTTGTTAAACACATACACTCACACATAAACACATTGTTAAACACACACACTCACACATAAACACACATTGTTAAACACACACTCACACATAAACACACACAGTTAAACACACACTCACGCATAAAAACACACGTTGTTAAACACATACACTCACACATAAACACATTGTTAAACACACACACTCACACATGAACACACATTGTCAAACACATACACTCACACATAAACACACATAGTTAAACACATACACTCACACATAAACACACATTGTTAAACACACACACTCACACATAAACACACATTGTTAAACACACACACTCACACATAAACACACATAGTTAAACACATACACTCACACATAAACACACATTGTTAAACACACACTCACGCATAAAAACACACGTTGTTAAACACATACACTCACACATGAACACACATTGTTAAACACACACTCACGCATAAAAACACACATTGTTAAACACACACACTCACACATGAACACACATTGTCAAACACATACACTCACACATAAACACACATAGTTAAACACATACACTCACACATAAACACACATTGTTAAACACACACACTCACACATAAACACACATAGTTAAACACATACACTCACACATAAACACACATTGTTAAACACACACACTCACACATAAACACACATTGTTAAACACACACACTCACACATAAACACACATTGTTAAACACACACTCACACATAAACACACACAGTTAAACACACACTCACGCATAAAAACACACGTTGTTAAACACATACACTCACACATAAACACATTGTTAAACACACACACTCACACATGAACACACATTGTCAAACACATACACTCACACATAAACACACATAGTTAAACACATACACTCACACATAAACACACATTGTTAAACACACACACTCACACATAAACACACATTGTTAAATACACACACTCACACATAAACACACATAGTTAAACACATACACTCACACATAAACACACATTGTTAAACACACACACTCACACATAAACACACACAGTTAAACACACACTCACGCATAAAAACACACGTTGTTAAACACATACACTCACACATAAACACATTGTTAAACACACACACTCACACATGAACACACATTGTTAAACACACACTCACACATAAACACACATAGTTAAACACATACACTCACACATAAACACACATTGTTAAACACACACACTCACACATAAACACACACAGTTAAACACACACTCACGCATAAAAACACACGTTGTTAAACACATACACTCACACATAAACACATTGTTAAACACACACACTCACACATGAACACACATTGTCAAACACATACACTCACACATAAACACACATTGTCAAACACATTCACTCACACATAAACACACATTGTTAAACACACACTCTCACACATAAACACACACATTCACACATGAACACACATTGTCAAGCACATACTCTCACACATAAACACACATTGTTAAACATACACTCATACATAAACACATTGTTAAACACACACTCTCACACATAAACACACATTGTCAAAACACACACTCACACATAAACACATTGTTAAACACACACTCTCACACATAAACACACACATTCACACATGAACACACATTGTCAAGCACATACTCTCACACATAAACACACATTGTTAAACATACACTCATACATAAACAGACATTGTCAAACACACACACTCACACATAAACACACATTGTCAAAACACACACTCATACATAAACACATTGTTAAACACACACTCTCACACATAAACACACACATTCACACTTGAACACACATTGTCAAGCACATACTCTCACACATAAACACACATTGTTAAACATACACTCATACATAAACACATTGTTAAACACACACTCTCACACATAAACACACACATTCACACATGAACACACATTGTCAAGCACATACTCTCACACATAAACACACACATTCACACATGAACACACATTGTCAAGCACATACTCTCACACATAAACACACATTGTTAAACATACACTCATACATAAACAGACATTGTCAAACACACACACTCACACATAAACACATTGTCAAAACACACACTCACACATAAACACATTGTTAAACACACACTCTCACACATAAACACACACATTCACACATGAACACACATTGTCAAGCACATACTCTCACACATAAACACACATTGTTAAACATACACTCATACATAAACAGACATTGTCAAACACACACACTCACACATAAACACACATTGTCAAAACACACACTCATACATAAACACACATTGTCAAACACACACACTCACACATAAACACACATTATCAAACACACACTCACACATAAACACACATTGTCAAACACACACTCACATATAAACACACATTGACAATCACACACTCACAAATAAACACACATAGTTAAACACACACTCACACATAAACACACATTGTTAAACACACACACTCACACATAAACACACATTGTCAAACACACACTTACACATAAACACACATTGTCAAACATACACTCACACATAAACACACATAGTTAAACACACACACTCACACATAAACACACATTGTTAAACACACACTCATACGTAAACACGAATTGTTAAACACACACACTCATACATAAACACGCATTGTTAAACACATACACTCACACATAAACACACATAGTTAAACACACACTCACACATAAATACACATTGTTAAACACACACACTCATACATAAACACACATAGTTAAACACACACTCACACATAAATACACATTGTTAAACAACCACTCACACGTAAACACGCATTGTCAAACACACACACATAAACATTCATAGCTAAACAAACACACTCATACTAAACACACATTGTTAAAATCACACTCATACATAAACACACATTGTCAAACACACACTCACACATAAACACACATAGTTATACACACACACTCATACATAAACACACATTGTTAAACACGCACTCACACATAACCACACGTAGTTAAACACACACGCTCACACATAAACACACATTGTTAAACACACACTCACACATAAACACACATAGTTAAACACACACTCACACATAAACACACATTGTTAAACACACACTCATACGTAAACACGCATTGTTAAACACACACATAAACACACTTTGTTAAACACACACTCACACATAAACACACATTGTTAAACACACACTCATACGTAAACACGAATTGTTAAACACACACACTCATACATAAACACGCATTGTTAAACACATACACTCACACATAAACACACATAGTTAAACACACACTCACACATAAATACACATTGTTAAACACACACACTCATACATAAACACACATAGTTAAACACACACTCACACATAAATACACATTGTTAAACAACCACTCATACGTAAACACGCATTATTAAACACACACTCATACATAAACACACATTGTTAAACACACACACTCATACATAAACACACATTGTCAAACACACACTCACACATAAACACATATTGTCAAAGACACACACTAACACAAAAACACACATTGTCAACCACACACTCATACATAAACACACATTGTTAAACACACACACATAAACACACATTGTTAAACACACACTCACGCATAAAAACACACGTTGTTAAACACATACACTCACACATAAACACATTGTTAAACACACACACTCACACATGAACACACATTGTCAAACACATACACTCACACATAAACACACATAGTTAAACACATACACTCACACATAAACACACATTGTTAAACACACACACTCACACATAAACACACATTGTTAAACACACACACTCACACATAAACACACATTGTTAAACACACACTCACGCATAAAAACACACGTTGTTAAACACATACACTCACACATGAACACACATTGTTAAACACACACTCACGCATAAAAACACACATTGTTAAACACACACACTCACACATGAACACACATTGTTAAACACACACTCACACATAAACACACACAGTTAAACACACACTCACGCATAAAAACACACGTTGTTAAACACATACACTCACACATAAACACATTGTTAAACACACACACTCACACATAAACACACATTGTTAAACACACACTCACACATAAACACACACAGTTAAACACACACTCACGCATAAAAACACACGTTGTTAAACACATACACTCACACATAAACACATTGTTAAACACACACACTCACACATGAACACACATTGTCAAACACATACACTCACACATAAACACACATAGTTAAACACATACACTCACACATAAACACACATTGTTAAACACACACACTCACACATAAACACACATTGTTAAACACACACACTCACACATAAACACACATTGTTAAACACACACACTCACACATAAACACACATAGTTAAACACACACTCACACATAAACACACACAGTTAAACACACACTCACGCATAAAAACACACGTTGTTAAACACATACACTCACACATGAACACACATTGTTAAACACACACTCACACATAAACACACACAGTTAAACACACACTCACGCATAAAAACACACGTTGTTAAACACATACACTCACACATAAACACATTGTTAAACACACACACTCACACATGAACACACATTGTCAAACACATACACTCACACATAAACACACATAGTTAAACACATACACTCACACATAAACACACATAGTTAAACACATACACTCACACATAAACACACATTGTTAAACACACACACTCACACATAAACACACATTGTTAAACACACACACTCACACATAAACACACATAGTTAAACACACACTCACACATAAACACACACAGTTAAACACACACTCACGCATAAAAACACACGTTGTTAAACACATACACTCACACATGAACACACATTGTTAAACACACACTCACACATAAACACACACAGTTAAACACACACTCACGCATAAAAACACACGTTGTTAAACACATACACTCACACATAAACACATTGTTAAACACACACACTCACACATAAACACACATTGTTAAACACACACTCACACATAAACACACACAGTTAAACACACACTCACGCATAAAAACACACGTTGTTAAACACATACACTCACACATAAACACATTGTTAAACACACACACTCACACATGAACACACATTGTCAAACACATACACTCACACATAAACACACATAGTTAAACACATACACTCACACATAAACACACATTGTTAAACACACACACTCACACATAAACACACATTGTTAAACACACACACTCACACATAAACACACATAGTTAAACACATACACTCACACATAAACACACATTGTTAAACACACACTCACGCATAAAAACACACGTTGTTAAACACATACACTCACACATAAACACACATAGTTAAACACATACACTCACACATAAACACACATTGTTAAACACACACTCACACATAAACACACACAGTTAAACACATACACTCACACATAAACACACATTGTTAAACACATACACTCACACATAAACACACATTGTTAAACACACACTCACACATAAACACACACAGTTAAACACACACTCACGCATAAAAACACACGTTGTTAAACACATACACTCACACATAAACACACACAGTTAAACACATACACTCACACATAAACACACATTGTTAAACACACACTCACACATAAACACACATAGTTAAACACATACACTCACACATAAACACACATTGTTAAACACACACTCACACATAAACACACACAGTTAAACACACACTCACGCATAAAAACACACGTTGTTAAACACATACACTCACACATAAACACATTGTTAAACACACACACTCACACATGAACACACATTGTCAAACACATACACTCACACATAAACACACATAGTTAAACACATACACTCACACATAAACACACATTGTTAAACACACACACTCACACATAAACACACATTGTTAAACACACACACTCACACATAAACACACATTGTTAAACACACACTCACGCATAAAAACACACGTTGTTAAACACATACACTCACACATGAACACACATTGTTAAACACACACTCACGCATAAAAACACACATTGTTAAACACACACACTCACACATGAACACACATTGTTAAACACACACTCACACATAAACACACACAGTTAAACACACACTCACGCATAAAAACACACGTTGTTAAACACATACACTCACACATAAACACATTGTTAAACACACACACTCACACATAAACACACATTGTTAAACACACACTCACACATAAACACACACAGTTAAACACACACTCACGCATAAAAACACACGTTGTTAAACACATACACTCACACATAAACACATTGTTAAACACACACACTCACACATGAACACACATTGTCAAACACATACACTCACACATAAACACACATAGTTAAACACATACACTCACACATAAACACACATTGTTAAACACACACACTCACACATAAACACACATTGTTAAACACACACACTCACACATAAACACACATAGTTAAACACACACTCACACATAAACACACACAGTTAAACACACACTCACGCATAAAAACACACGTTGTTAAACACATACACTCACACATGAACACACATTGTTAAACACACACTCACACATAAACACACACAGTTAAACACACACTCACGCATAAAAACACACGTTGTTAAACACATACACTCACACATAAACACATTGTTAAACACACACACTCACACATAAACACACATTGTTAAACACACACTCACACATAAACACACACAGTTAAACACACACTCACGCATAAAAACACACGTTGTTAAACACATACACTCACACATAAACACATTGTTAAACACACACACTCACACATGAACACACATTGTCAAACACATACACTCACACATAAACACACATAGTTAAACACATACACTCACACATAAACACACATTGTTAAACACACACACTCACACATAAACACACATTGTTAAACACACACACTCACACATAAACACACATAGTTAAACACATACACTCACACATAAACACACATTGTTAAACACACACTCACGCATAAAAACACACGTTGTTAAACACATACACTCACACATGAACACACATTGTTAAACACACACTCACGCATAAAAACACACATTGTTAAACACACACACTCACACATGAACACACATTGTCAAACACATACACTCACACATAAACACACATAGTTAAACACATACACTCACACATAAACACACATTGTTAAACACACACACTCACACATAAACACACATAGTTAAACACATACACTCACACATAAACACACATTGTTAAACACACACACTCACACATAAACACACATTGTTAAACACACACACTCACACATAAACACACATTGTTAAACACACACTCACACATAAACACACACAGTTAAACACACACTCACGCATAAAAACACACGTTGTTAAACACATACACTCACACATAAACACATTGTTAAACACACACACTCACACATGAACACACATTGTCAAACACATACACTCACACATAAACACACATAGTTAAACACATACACTCACACATAAACACACATTGTTAAACACACACACTCACACATAAACACACATTGTTAAATACACACACTCACACATAAACACACATAGTTAAACACATACACTCACACATAAACACACATTGTTAAACACACACACTCACACATAAACACACACAGTTAAACACACACTCACGCATAAAAACACACGTTGTTAAACACATACACTCACACATAAACACATTGTTAAACACACACACTCACACATGAACACACATTGTTAAACACACACTCACACATAAACACACATAGTTAAACACATACACTCACACATAAACACACATTGTTAAACACACACACTCACACATAAACACACACAGTTAAACACACACTCACGCATAAAAACACACGTTGTTAAACACATACACTCACACATAAACACATTGTTAAACACACACACTCACACATGAACACACATTGTCAAACACATACACTCACACATAAACACACATTGTCAAACACATTCACTCACACATAAACACACATTGTTAAACACACACTCTCACACATAAACACACACATTCACACATGAACACACATTGTCAAGCACATACTCTCACACATAAACACACATTGTTAAACATACACTCATACATAAACACATTGTTAAACACACACTCTCACACATAAACACACATTGTCAAAACACACACTCACACATAAACACATTGTTAAACACACACTCTCACACATAAACACACACATTCACACATGAACACACATTGTCAAGCACATACTCTCACACATAAACACACATTGTTAAACATACACTCATACATAAACAGACATTGTCAAACACACACACTCACACATAAACACACATTGTCAAAACACACACTCATACATAAACACATTGTTAAACACACACTCTCACACATAAACACACACATTCACACTTGAACACACATTGTCAAGCACATACTCTCACACATAAACACACATTGTTAAACATACACTCATACATAAACACATTGTTAAACACACACTCTCACACATAAACACACACATTCACACATGAACACACATTGTCAAGCACATACTCTCACACATAAACACACACATTCACACATGAACACACATTGTCAAGCACATACTCTCACACATAAACACACATTGTTAAACATACACTCATACATAAACAGACATTGTCAAACACACACACTCACACATAAACACATTGTCAAAACACACACTCACACATAAACACATTGTTAAACACACACTCTCACACATAAACACACACATTCACACATGAACACACATTGTCAAGCACATACTCTCACACATAAACACACATTGTTAAACATACACTCATACATAAACAGACATTGTCAAACACACACACTCACACATAAACACACATTGTCAAAACACACACTCATACATAAACACACATTGTCAAACACACACACTCACACATAAACACACATTATCAAACACACACTCACACATAAACACACATTGTCAAACACACACTCACATATAAACACACATTGACAATCACACACTCACAAATAAACACACATAGTTAAACACACACTCACACATAAACACACATTGTTAAACACACACACTCACACATAAACACACATTGTCAAACACACACTTACACATAAACACACATTGTCAAACATACACTCACACATAAACACACATAGTTAAACACACACACTCACACATAAACACACATTGTTAAACACACACTCATACGTAAACACGAATTGTTAAACACACACACTCATACATAAACACGCATTGTTAAACACATACACTCACACATAAACACACATAGTTAAACACACACTCACACATAAATACACATTGTTAAACACACACACTCATACATAAACACACATAGTTAAACACACACTCACACATAAATACACATTGTTAAACAACCACTCACACGTAAACACGCATTGTCAAACACACACACATAAACATTCATAGCTAAACAAACACACTCATACTAAACACACATTGTTAAAATCACACTCATACATAAACACACATTGTCAAACACACACTCACACATAAACACACATAGTTATACACACACACTCATACATAAACACACATTGTTAAACACGCACTCACACATAACCACACGTAGTTAAACACACACGCTCACACATAAACACACATTGTTAAACACACACTCACACATAAACACACATAGTTAAACACACACTCACACATAAACACACATTGTTAAACACACACTCATACGTAAACACGCATTGTTAAACACACACATAAACACACTTTGTTAAACACACACTCACACATAAACACACATTGTTAAACACACACTCATACGTAAACACGAATTGTTAAACACACACACTCATACATAAACACGCATTGTTAAACACATACACTCACACATAAACACACATAGTTAAACACACACTCACACATAAATACACATTGTTAAACACACACACTCATACATAAACACACATAGTTAAACACACACTCACACATAAATACACATTGTTAAACAACCACTCATACGTAAACACGCATTATTAAACACACACTCATACATAAACACACATTGTTAAACACACACACTCATACATAAACACACATTGTCAAACACACACTCACACATAAACACATATTGTCAAAGACACACACTAACACAAAAACACACATTGTCAACCACACACTCATACATAAACACACATTGTTAAACACACACACATAAACACACATTGTTAAACACACACTCACACATAAACACACATTGTCAAACACACACACTCACACATAAACACACATTGTCAAACACACACTAATACATAAACACACATTGTCAAACACAGACACTCACACATAAACACACATTGTCAAACACACACTCACACATAAACACACATTGTCAAACACACACTCACATATAAACACACATTGACAAACACACACTCACAAATAAACACACATAGTTAAACACACACACTCACACATAAACACATATTGTTAAACACACACACTCACACATAAACACACATTGTCAAACACACACTTACACATAAACACACATTGTCCAACACACACTCACACATAAACACACATTGTCAAACACACACTCACGCATAAACACAAATAGTTATACACACACTCACACATAAACACACAATGTCAAACACACACTCACACATAAACACACATAGTTAAACACACACACTCACACAAACACACATTGTTAAACACACACGCTCATACATAAACACACATAGTTAAACACACACACTCACACATAAACACACATAGTTAAACACACACTCATACATAAACACACATTGTCAAACACACACACATAAACATTCATAGTTAAACACACACACTCATACTAAACACACATTGTTAAACACACACTCATACATAAACACACATTGTCAAACACACACTCACACATAAACACACATAGTTAAACACACACACTCATACATAAACACACATTGTTAAACATACACTCACACATAACCACACGTAGTTAAACACACACGCTCACACATAAACACACATTGTTAAACACACACTCATACATAAACACACATAGTTAAACACACACTCACACATAAACACACATTGTTAAACACACACTCATACGTAAACACGCATTGTTAAACACATACACTAACATATAAACACACATTGTTAAATACACACACTCACACATAAACACACATAGTTAAACACACACTCACACATAAACACACGTTGTTAAACACACACACTCACACATAAACACACATTGTTAAACACACACACTCACACATAAACACACATTGTCAAACACACACTCACACATAAACATACATTGTTAAACACACACACACTCACACATAAACACACATAGTTAAACACACACAGTCACACATAAACACACATAGTTAAACACACACTCACACAAACACGCGTTAAACACACACGCTCATACATAAACACACATTGTTAAACACACACACTCATACATAAACACACATTGTTAAACACACACACTCATACATAAACACACATTGTTAAACGCATACAATCACACATAAACACACATAGTTAAACACACACACTCACACAAACACACATTGTTAAACACACACGCTCATACATAAACACACATAGTTAAACACACACACTCACACATAAACACACATAGTTAAACACACACTCATACATAAACACACATTGTCAAACACACACACATAAACATTCATAGTTAAACACACACACTCATACTAAACACACATTGTTAAACACACACTCATACATAAACACACATTGTCAAACACACACTCACACATAAACACACATAGTTAAACACACACACTCATACATAAACACACATTGTTAAACATACACTCACACATAACCACACGTAGTTAAACACACACGCTCACACATAAACACACATTGTTAAACACACACTCATACATAAACACACATAGTTAAACACACACTCACACATAAACACACATTGTTAAACACACACTCATACGTAAACACGCATTGTTAAACACATACACTAACATATAAACACACATTGTTAAATACACACACTCACACATAAACACACATAGTTAAACACACACTCACACATAAACACACGTTGTTAAACACACACACTCACACATAAACACACATTGTTAAACACACACACTCACACATAAACACACATTGTCAAACACACACTCACACATAAACATACATTGTTAAACACACACACACTCACACATAAACACACATAGTTAAACACACACAGTCACACATAAACACACATAGTTAAACACACACTCACACAAACACGCGTTAAACACACACGCTCATACATAAACACACATTGTTAAACACACACACTCATACATAAACACACATTGTTAAACACACACACTCATACATAAACACACATTGTTAAACGCATACAATCACACATAAACACACATAGTTAAACACACACACTCACACATAAACACACATAGTTAAACACACACACTCACACATAAACGCACATTGTTAAATACACACACTTATACATAAACACACATAGTTAAACACACACTCACACATAAACACACATTGTTAAACACACACACTCATACATAAAAACACATTGTCAAACACACACTCACACATATACACACATAGTTAAAGACACACTCACACATAAACACACATTGTTAAACACACACACTCACACATAAACACACATTGTTAAATACACACACTCATACATAAACACACATAGTTAAACACACACTCACACATAAACACACATTGTTAAACACACACACTCATACATAAACACACATTGTCAAACACACACTCACACATATACACACATAGTTAAAGACACACTCACACATAAACACACATTGTTAAACACACACACTCACACATAAACACACATTGTTAAATACACACACTCATACATAAACACACATAGTTAAACACACACTCACACATAAACACACATTGTTAAACACACACACTCATACATAAACACACATTGTCAAACACACACTCACACATATACACACATAGTTAAAGACACACTCACACATAAACACATATTGTTAAACACACACACTCACACATAAACGCACATTGTTAAATACACACACTCATACATAAACACACATAGTTAAACACACACTCACACATAAACACACATTGTTAAACACACACACTCATACATAAACACACATTGTCAAACACACACTCACACATAAACACAAATAGTTATACACACACACTCACACATAAACACACAATGTCAAACACACACACACATATACACACATAGTTAAAGACACACTCACACATAAACACACATTGTTAAACACACACACTCACACATAAACACACATTGTCAAACACACACTCACACATAAACACACATAGTTAAACACACACATTCATACATAAACTCACATTGTCAAACACACTCACACATAAACACATAGTTAAACACACACTCATACATAAACACACATTGTTAAACACACACTCATACATAAACACACATTGTTAAACACACACTCATACATAAACACACATAGTTAAACACACACTCACACATAAACACACATTGTTAAACACACACACTCACACATAAACACACATTGTCAAACACATACACTCACACATAAACACACATTGTCAAACACATACACTCACACATAAACACACATTGTCAAACACATACACTCACACATAAACACACATTGTTAAACACATACACTCACACATAAACACACATTGTCAAACACACACTCACACATATACACGCAGAATCGAAGAAACACACTCACACACAGTCACCACACACACACACTCACACATAAGCACACACTCACACACAGTGAAACATACACACATCACACAGTCACACACACACACACACACACACACAGAGGGGGGTAGTATCTATCTACGTCATGGATCATGTAGGTAATGTGACCAGGTAATTTACTCACCGTGTTGGAGTTTTCCACCTCCCAGCCCCACGGCGTCACCGCAGCGTCCTGGTGGCGCCAAAGTCGTGCCGACAGTTCGGCGGACGACCGCGAGGTGGCTCCACGGTCCTCCGCCTCCACGCCGCCGCCCCCACACCGCTGCCGCCTCATGTCGGCCGCCCCCGACTCACCCGAGTGTACCGCCGCCGCCGCTGCCGCCTCCTCCTGTTTCCTGAGCTCCTCCTGACGGCCGTACCCTATCTCCCGCCACGACATGCAAGGACCTCCGTCCGCCTTTACCCACAAAAATACGCGGTGTGGAGCAGTCCGCTCGGCGGAGTGTTGTGAGGCGAGCCTCCGCGACGCCCCGCTAGGTGGCAGGAGCAGCTGCGACAGATGCCACAATCACAATCATTAACAAAAGCCTGGGGTGGCCCCGTGCTATGCTGCCCTCTTATTTTCCCCTTCAAACTAAACACAATACATACACTTACGCCTAATTCACAACGTGGAGTGATCTTTTTGAGAACTCACATTTTAAAAAATAAGCATAAAATGCCTTGTAAAAATGTGATGTGTTGCACTCACGTGACTTTCTCTACTCTTGTACTAAGCATTCTCATGAAATCTTATTCCTATATCTTCTTCGTATTAATAGCGATTATATTATGTTTAATTTTCTTGTAAGCACAAGGGGAATATGGGAATATAGTAGACTTTGAGTGATAGTCAAATCTTTTAAAGCTGTTCGCTATATGAACTTTGAAACTCTGTTCTCTTTGCACGATTAACATATAAAAATGAATCACGATGTTCCATTTGACGAAAGTTTAAGTATTGCAAAACTCACACAAATAACAAGGAATATCTCCCAAATGGTTTACTCCACAAAAAATGCATTCGGACATAACTCGTGTTTTAACCAGATCTACATTTTTGCATAGTAAGATTTGGTCTATCTCTTACGGTTTACCAGTTTTGCAAGTCATCAAGAGTAAACAGCATTACATGGGCTATAGCCAGAAAATTCAAAATATTCCATTTATTTGTTATAAAAGTATCTAAAATACTAAATACTTTAAATCTAAATCGTTAGAAGCATTTTCAAGAAAATCAAAATTTTCGAAACATTTCGCAGGTAAAGTGTAGGTAGTTTAGGGTGGAGTTGCATCCTTGAAGGACATTACACTTAAATTAGGTACCAACATTGGTTTTTAAGCGACTTTTCGTTTTTGAGTTATGCTGTCCACAGACAGACAGACAGACACACGGACCTTCTTCTAAAAATGCTTTTTTTTTATTGAGGGGAGCCGGTGAAATGTCGGGAGGAATACAATACTACACGTAGATGTGATGCAATAGGACATTAAAGTGACGCTCGACTCGACTCCAGGTCCAGCAGTAGCACCAGCAGCAGCAGCAGCACCAAGGGATGCTGCGCCGGCAGATCAATACACCTTGCCTCGTCAAGGGCAGCCAGCTCACAAAACTATTTACTTGGTGCGTTGCACTCACATGACTCTCCCCACTCACTCTTCCATAACATGTGTCACCAGCTCAAACAGCCGGCGTTGCTGCTTCCGAGGGCCCTTTCACGACCTTATCCCTACACACGAAAAACTATGCAAAACTACTGCTAAATCCCAGATACCATACAAGGAAAAGTGAGTAGAGAAAACTGTGTGAATGTAACACGGACGTTCATTTCTGTGTCAATCACATAGAAAATTGTATGAATAGAAGAGCGAGTAGAGAAAGAAGTGTGAATGTGTTTCATAAAATCAAAGTGAGTCGAGAAAACTGTGTGAATGTAACACGTTACAAATACTAAATTGGATAACATATAAACCTCTATGAAAATCTGGTGTGTTGCACTCACATGACTTTCTCTACTCTTGTACTAACCATTCTTACAAACTCTTATTCCTATATCTTCTTCGTGTTAGTTGAGATCAAGATTTGTACAACTTATCTTATTGCTTATTTCCTTGTAGGTACAAGGGGAATATTAGAATACAGTAGACTGAGCGATAGTCAAATCTTTTAAAGCTTTGAGATTCTCCTCTCTTTGCACGCTTAAAATATAAAAAAATGAACAACAATGTTCCATTTCACGAAAGTTTTTAAGTTTTCCGAAACTCGCACACATAACAAGGAATATCTCCGAAATGGTTCACCCTACAAGAAAATTTATTCCGACATAGATTGTGTATTTTAGCAAGATCTACATTTTTTGTACAGTATGATTTGGTCTATCTCTAACGGTTTACCAGTTATGCAAAAGCCGTCCAGAGTAAATACAACTACAGGGGCTATAGCCAGAAAATTCAAGGTATACATTTCATTTGCGCTAAAAATATGTCAAACATATGACATTTTAATCAAAATCGTTAGAGCCATTTTCAAGAAAATCAAAACGTTCGAAGGATTTTCCATGTAAAGGGTAGTTTAGGGTGGGGCTATTTTCTTCAAAATCTTCGCGTCGCATCCTTGAAAGACATTAAACTTAAATACCAACACACACACGGTCCATTGTTTTTGGATTCACATATATTTCCGGGGAAGTCTCGACATGGAACACTATTTCCTCAGCCTACCAGTAGAGAAAGTAAAAATACATTCAGATCTGCCAATTCTATCATGACACTCGGATTAATGGTAGGTATATCAGACCTATACAGGACAACCCTATAAGGTCGGAATTCCCGTGGTTGATGACCATTTGGTAGCCATACAAAACTACCCAGCTCTTCATGGGAAAATAGACCGTAGCAGCGCATGCTTTTAGAATGGACTGTTGCTAAAATCTATTTTCCCATGAACAGCACGCTACAAACACGCTAATTCCGACTTTATTGCTCTCAGAGTACCAAGTGTTGCCATCTCCAAGAATAATAAGGAGCAGGTGAGCACGTGTGTGCATGTGTGTGTGTGAGTATGTGCATGTATGTGTACATGTATGTGCGTGTGTGCGTGCATGTGCATGTGTGTGCGCGTGTGTGCAAGTGCGAGTGTGTGTGCATGTGTGAGTGTGTGTGCGTGTGTGTTAGTGTGTATGCGTGTGTGTGCGTGTGTGCATGTGTGTATGTGCGTGTGTGAGTGTGTGCGTGCGTAGGTATGTGCGTGTGTGCATGTGTGTATGTGCGTGTGTGAGTGTGTGCGTGCATGCATAGGTATGTGCGTGTGTGTATGTGTGTGAGTGTGTGTGCATCTATGTGCATGTGTGTGCATGTATGTGTATGTGCGTGCGTGTGTGTGCATCTATGTGCATGTGTGTGCATCTATGTGCATGTGTGTGCATCTATGTGCATGTGTGTGCATGTATGTGCATGTGTGTGCGTGTGTGTGCGTGTGTGCATGTGATTGCGTGTGTGCATGTGTGTTCATGTATGTGCATGTGCGTGCGTGTGTGTGCATCTATGTGCATGTGTGTGCATCTATGTGCATGTGTGTGCATCTATGTGCATGTGTGTGCATCTATGTGCATGTGTGTGCATCTATGTGCATGTGTGTGCATGTATGTGCATGTGCGTGCGTATGTGCGTGTGTGCATGTGATTGCGTGTGTGCATGTGTGTTCATGTATGTGCATGTGCGTGCGTGTGTGTGCATCTATGTGCATGTGTGTGCATCTATGTGCATGTGTGTGCATCTATGTGCATGTGTGTGCATCTATGTGCATGTGTGTGCATCTATGTGCATGTGTGTGCATGTATGTGCATGTGCGTGCGTGTGTGTGCGTGTGTGCATGTGATTGCGTGTGTGCATGTGTGTTCATGTACGTGCATGTGCGTGCGTGTGTGTGCATCTATGTGCATGTGTGTGCATCTATGTGCATGTGTGTGCATCTATGTGCATGTGTGTGCATCTATGTGCATGTGTGTGCATCTATGTGCATGTGTGTTCATGTATGTGCATGTGCGTGCATGTGTGTGCATCTATGTGCATGTGTGTGCATCTATGTGCATGTGTGTGCATCTATGTGCATGTGTGTGCATCTATGTGCATGTGTGTGCATCTATGTGCATGTGTGTGCATCTATGTGCATGTGCGTGCGTGTGTGTGCGTGTGTGCATGTGATTGCGTGTGTGCATGTGTGTTCATGTATGTGCATGTGCGTGCATGTGTGTGCATCTATGTGCATGTGTGTGCATCTATGTGCATGTGTGTGCATCTATGTGCATGTGTGTGCATCTATGTGCATGTGTGTGCATCTATGTGCATGTGTGTGCATCTATGTGCATGTGTGTGCATCTATGTGCATGTGTGTGCATGTATGTGCATGTGCGTGCGTGTGTGTGCGTGTGTGCATGTGATTGCGTGTGTGCATGTGTGTTCATGTATGTGCATGTGCGTGCATGTGTGTGCATCTATGTGCATGTGTGTGCATCTATGTGCATGTATGTGCATGTGCGTGCGTGTGCATGTGTCTGCATGTGTGTACATGTGTGTATGCGTGTGTGCAGTGTGTGTGCGTGTGTATGTGTGTATGTATGTGCATGCGTGTGTGTATGTGTGTATGCGTGTGTGTGCATGTGTATGCGTGTGTGAGTGCATGTGTGTGCATCTATGTGCATGTGTGTGCATCTATGTGCATGTATGTGCATGTGCGTGCGTGTGCATGTGTCTGCATGTGTGTACATGTGTGTATGCGTGTGTGCAGTGTGTGTGCGTGTGTATGTGTGTATGTATGTGCATGCGTGTGTGTATGTGTGTATGCGTGTGTGTGCATGTGTATGCGTGTGTGTGCATGTGTATGCGTGTGTGAGTGCATGTGTGTGCATGTATGTGCATGTGTGTGCATGTGTATTCATGTATGTGCATGTGTGTGCATGTGTGTACATGTAGGTGCATGTGTATGTGCATGTGTGTACATGTGTGTGCGTGTGTGTCTGTGTGCGTGTGTATGTGTGTCCGTGCGTGTGTGTCGCGTGTGTATGTGTATGTGTGTACATGTGTGTGCGTGTGTATGTGCATGTGTGTGCGTGTGTATGTGCATGTGTGTACATGTGTGTGCGTTTTTTTTTTTTTTTTTTTTTTTTTTTTTTTTTTTTTTTTTTTAAAGATTCTTTATTGTTCTACATGTTCCATTACAATATGTAATACTACATGTTGGGTTTGCTTACAAAGTAAACTGATAAATACATCTTAATTTAACATTAATAATTACATAGATTTATATAGTTCAATTATTTTTTGTCAGATCAATTGCATTGGCATACTGAATATATTCTTTAAAATAACTTTTAGCAATTTCGACTTTAGTTGGTGGTCATTTTCCTCTTCTTTGAATTATTTTCCTTCTGAATGCTCTTCTTTTTTCTTTGAGATTTTTGCAGTCATAAATTATATGGTCTGTAGTTTGCTCTGCTCCATTACATGAACAACTTGGGTCGTCTGTGATGTGGAACCTATAGTAGTATGCTTTAAGTCTTCCGTGTCCTGTCAGTAGTGTTGTAAGGTTTGCTGTTAGATTTATCCTTAACTTCAGTCTGTCTGCTACAGTAGGAAAGTATTGCTGTGTTTCCTGACCGTTAGTTGTTTCTTGCCATTGACTTTCCCAATGTTTTAGACTTTCTTGTCTTAGCGTTCTTCTAACAAAACTCTTTGGAAGTCTATTATAGCTGCATTCCTCTTCGTTTGTAATTGCTCTCTTTGCTAGTCGGTCTGCAATTTCATTACCTTGTATCCCTATGTGTGCTTTGACCCACCCAATTTCTATATTCCAGTTTTGTTTTTCTAAAATTTTTAACATTGTTCTAATTGCTTCTGTTAGGTAACTGTGAATTTTGTAGTTATGCAATGATTGTAATGTGACTCTACTGTCCGTGTATATCGCTGCAGTTTTGTTATCTTCTTCAGTTAAGTAAATATTTTCAACAGTTTCTAATGCTTTCAACACTGCAAATTGTTCAGCTTGGTTATTGGAGCACTGTTTATCTAACTTATATTGTAGCTGATATTTCAGTTTGTTCTGATGATAAATTGCTACTCCAGAACCAACTCCTTCTGTTTTACTGCCATCTGTATAAATTTCCAGTGCATATGTTTTATTCTGATTTATTTCTTTTATTATTGGTATGTCGGCTGGATGACACCATTCCCTATATTCTACAGGTTTGTCTAATTTGTTCTCAGAGTTTTGTTTCAATATTGTATATTCATTGGCGATTTCCTGAAGTTTAATTGTAATAGGTGTAAGTCCCGTTATATTGGATAGTGCTTCAGTAGATGTGGTCCTGAATGCTTTAGCAATTTTGATATTTATTTGTCTTTGCACTCTTGTAAACTTATTTGCATTATATTTTCTGTCAATGGCTTCTATCCATACTGGAGCTGCATAAGATAGTAATGGTAAAATTGCACCGTTGTATATAGTCTTTAAAGCCTGGTGTGTCAGTCCCCAATCTAGTTTTGCTGATTTAGATAAAATGTGTATCAATTTATTGGCTCTCTCTGTTACATACTGAATGTGATCGTTAAAGGTGAAATTTTTATCAATGATTATTCCCAAATATTTGACGTTTTCTACTTGTTTTATTTGTCTGTTATTGATAAAGATGCTTATATCCCTTTCCACTCTACGTTTGCGTGTTATTAGCATTGTTTTCGACTTTTGCTCATTAAAAATAATTTTATTATTCTTAGCCCACGTTTCAATCTTTTTCAGGTCTACATTATTGTAATTTTCGGCTTCCAAGTTGGTTTTTCCTCTAGTTATTATTAATAAATCATCCGCAAATGCCACTACCTTTGTATGGCTCGAGTATTCAATATTCAAGAGCGAATTGTATTGCAAATTCCAAAAGCCTGGTCCGCAGCAAGATCCTTGTGGACATCCCTTGCTTACATTTTTTTCAAGTTTTACATTATTAACTGTCAATACTGCACTTCTATGACTGAAATAACTTTTAGCAAGGTAGTATAAGTTACTCGGGCAGTTAAATTCCCTCAATGTATACAATATACTCGGCCACCAGGCTGCGTCAAAAGCTCCCTGAACATCAAGACTGGTTAAAATTACCATCTGACCATCTTCCAGGGTTTTCTTTATGTCATGTGTGTGCGTGTGTATGTGCATGTGTGTACATGTGTGTCGCGTGTATATGTGCATGTGTGTGCGTGTGTGCGTGTGTGTGCAAAAAAAAAGAAACTTGTTGTTTGACGACGCTGACAAATGCTGGTATCACATCAGCGTCGCCGGTGTGCCGGAATTTCGTCCCGCAGGAGTTCTTCACATGCCAGTAAATCTACTGACATAGAGTAGCTGTCATTTTTAAGTGCATCGGTGTGGCCCGGATTTGAACCCACAATCTTCCAGGCCAGTGTGTAGCCAACTGTAAGTACCTATACTAACGACCTAAGCTCCTTCTATTGTCCTACGTACATAATAGTGGTCTGGAGAATAAACATTACTTTGATACACGGATTATTAACTCCCCAAGAACAAGTAGAGGAAGAATAGAATATGACAGGAAGAGAAACAAACTCAGGTGTAGAGTCGCCGCTGCAAGTATCTCTAGTTGTAAGAAATGCAGCATATGGAGAATTACTTCAGCTTTGTTATGATACAACTTGCACTAATAGGTAGGTAACAATATCCACCATCCTAAATAGATTGCATGTTGCTTAAACTGGTGGCCCACAATGCACTATAAGAGAGTGCTTCTCGGCCGATCCTCACGGACAATTCAATACGTAGGTATCGAGTTCTCTTAGCGGACCGCTCATTTCCTGGGATCTTGCATGGATTGATTCCGCCAAAGACGCTCAGTTCTACTGTTACACGCTGTGCATCTTGCTGAAAGTGCTGCAATAAAGGAAAATAACAAAGTTACTTTTATTGTTTCTATAATCTCACAATATATTGCTCTCAAAAACATGCACTAACCTCAAAACCTACTTAAAATACTCAGAAAACATACTTTTACAGGTTCGCCAACATAAACCTAGTGACCAACATAAAAGCTTCATTTATTTCTGTTTGAGCCTTTCATTTCCAAAGCGATCTCAGCTCCGGATTGAATTCAACATGGAAACGCGCAAGTGGGAATGACTCAATACGTGTTGGACTCGCCATGAAAACGTGGTTCATATTCCTCTCGTGCCTGATTGGTCGTGCTATTATCACTTTGATTCTATTACCCGATAAACGTTTTCTTACGTTTATGAAGCACGCATGCGCAGTGAAAACTATTAGTGGGACATTGAAAATGGTAATCAAAAGATTTGGTGAATATTCTAGTGAGTATATTGATCTTTTAAATATAGCAGACCTACCTTTTATAAATAGCGCACCTAGTATATTCCATGTATGCATATGACCCGGTGAACTTACAATTGGTTTGATCGCAACTCTTTAGAAGTGATTATCCAATTCATTATTAGACGTATCGTGTACCTATGGTTTGGCTGTTGTTTGCTAATTAAATCATTTGTTGAACTTATCTTGAGAACTTTACAATGTTGCTAATTACTGGAGTTTCGCTAAGACACATTTTGTGGTTATGTATGTATGTACGTATGTCTAAGCCTGCCCTAATTCCTCCAGTCCTGCTAAACAAAATTGAATGATTTTTTGTTTATTTCTAAGGTTGCAAAGTCAATTTACCTTAACAGAATGCCTCATCAAAATCAATGTTCATAAATTGTAATAAAGTTCAAGTGAACCAAATCTATTCTCAAAATGCAATACCTCTTTTAAGAAAACCTATTTTCAAAGTAAGAGCCGCAGCTGCCAAACGATAGGTCCGCCACAAACGTCGTACCTACATATATTGGAAGTAATCCGAAATGGCAATTCCCAATTTCGAGTTTCTCGGTTTTCCGGCTCTTCCTGTCCTTGGTTTGTAAACCGTCCCACTATTGAGGCGAACAACACAAAAAATAAAGTATTCAAACCGGTCGAAACATTTTTGTGTTTTTGTGAGACTAACAATATTGAGTTACATATACGTGTATATCTACGTACAGTGTATATACACTTCTACTTACCATGGTTAGTAGAGATAGTAAACATTACAGAAGGTAGGCATAAAGTACCTCCCCCCCCCCCCTCGGTAATACTAGGGCAAAGGGGCGTCTCTCAGGAGGGAGGGGCAAGGAGAGAGGATCCTTAAATACAGACGTGAACTTGCCAGTGGCGGCTGGTGCTCCGGCTGCTGTACCACACCTCGGTAATACTAAGGCAAAGGGGCGTCTCTCAGGAGGGAGGGGCAAGGAGAGAGGATCCTTAACTACAGACGTGAACTTGCCAGTGGCGGATGGTGCTCCAGCTCCTTAACCACACCTCGGTAATACTAAGGCAAAGGGGCGCCTCTCAGGACGGAGGGAGGGGTAAGGAGAGAGGATCCTTAACTACAGACGTGAACTTGCCAGTGGCGGCTGGTGCTCCAGCTCCTTAACCACACCTCGGTAATACTAAGGCAAAGGGGCGCCTCTCAGGACGGAGGGAGGGAGGGGTAAGGAGAGAGGATCCTTAACTACAGACGTGAACTTGCCAGTGGCGGCTGGTGCTCCAGCTCCTTAACCACACCTCGGTAATACTAAGGCAAAGGGGCGCCTCTCAGGACGGAGGGAGGGAGGGGTAAGGAGAGAGGATCCTTAACTACAGACGTGAACTTGCCAGTGGCGGCTGGTGCTCCAGCTCCTTAACCACACCTCGGTAATACTAAGGCAAAGGGGCGCCTCTCAGGACGGAGGGAGGGAGGGGTAAGGAGAGAGGATCCTTAACTACAGACGTGAACTTGCCAGTGGCGGCTGGTGCTCCAGCTCCTTAACCACACCTCGGTAATACTAAGGCAAAGGGGCGCCTCTCAGGACGGAGGGAGGGAGGGGTAAGGAGAGAGGATCCTTAACTACAGACGTGAACTTGCCAGTGGCGGCTGGTGCTCCAGCTCCTTAACCACACCTCGGTAATACTAAGGCAAAGGGGCGCCTCTCAGGACGGAGGGAGGGAGGGGTAAGGAGAGAGGATCCTTAACTACAGACGTGAAGTTGCCAGTGGCGGCTGGTGCTCCAGCTCCTTAACCACACCTCGGTAATACTAAGGCAAAGGGGCGTCTCTCAGGAGGGAGGGAGGGAGGGGTAAGGAGAGAGGATCCTTAACTACAGACGTGAACTTGCCAGTGGCGGCTGGTGCTCCAGCTCCTTAACCACACCTCGGTAATACTAAGGCAAAGGGGCGTCTCTCAGGAGGGAGGGAGGGAGGGGTAAGGAGAGAGGATCCTTAACTACAGACGTGAACTTGCCAGTGGCGGCTGGTGCTCCGGCTGCTGTACCACACCTCGGTAATACTAAGGCAAAGGGGCGTCTCTCAGGAGGGAGGGGTAAGGAGAGAGGATCCTTAACTACAGACGTGAACTTGCCAGTGGCGGCTGGTGCTCCAGCTCCTTAACCACACCTCGGTAATACTAAGGCAAAGGGGCGACTCTCAGGACGGAGGGAGGGAGGGGTATGGAGAGAGGATCCTTAACTACAGACGTGAACTTGCCAGTGGCGGCTGGTGCTCCAGCTCCTTAACCACACCTCGGTAATACTAAGGCAAAGGGGCGTCTCTCAGGAGGGAGGGAGGGAGGGGTAAGGAGAGAGGATCCTTAACTACAGACGTGAACTTGCCAGTGGCGGCTGGTGCTCCAGCTCCTTAACCACACCTCGGTAATACTAAGGCAAAGGGGCGCCTCTCAGGAGGGAGGGGCAAGGAGAGAGGATCCTTAACTACAGACGTGAACTTGCCAGTGGCGGCTGGTGCTCCAGCTCCTGTACCACACCACGGTAATACTAGGACAAAGGGGCACCCCTCGGGAGGGAGGGAGGGGCAAGGAGAGAGGATCCTTAAATACAGACGTGAACTTGCCAGTGGCGGCTGGTGCTCCGGCTCCTGTACCACACCTCGGTAATACTAGGGCAAAGGGGCGTCTCTCGGGAGGGAGGGGCAAGGAGAGAGGAGAGAGGATCCTTAACTACAGACGTGAACTTGCCAGTGGCGGCTGGTCCTCCGGCTCCTGTACCACACCTCGGTAATTCTAGGGCAAAGGGGCGCCTCTCGGGAGGGAGGGGCAAGGAGAGAGGAGAGAGGATCCTTAACTACAGACGTGAACTTGCCAGTGGCGGCTGGTGCTCCGGCTCCTGTACCACACCTCGGTAATACTAGGGCAAAGGGGCGTCTCTCGGGAGGTAGGGAGGGAGGGGCAAGGAGAGAGGAGATACGGCAGCATAGCGAGGATCTTTATCTACAGCTTTAGCCTCTTCATCGTACTGGCTAAACGAAAAAGAGATACTCGTAGGGTAAGTGAATTCCGTTTGTCAGACAGACAGACAGACAGACAGACAGACTTCTTATCATCACTAGCAGCTCTGTGTTATCAGCTAGTACAGGACGCGCCTTTCAAGGGGTTAAAATCCAAGGGGAAAACTTGATGGTCTAGACTAGCGGTGAAGTTCATACCTGAAATGATTCCAGAAAGCAATAGAAAATGCACCGAAGATTTACTTTGGCACTCTCTGTGGTTATGGGTCCCGGGTTCGTTACCTACTCTGGATTATTTCGCACATTCCTTACAGCATGCAAGTGTGAGGACGTCTACTCACTGTTATACGTCTACCTACTTGTGTGTGTGTGTGTGTGTCTTGGTCTCTGGACAGCGTAACTCAAACACAAAAAATCGGTTAAAAACCAAAGTGGGTATTTAAGTTTAACACCTTTTAAGGATGCGACACGAAGATTTTGAACAAAATTGCAACACTCTAAATTATCTTGTGCGTGGAAAATTGTTTGAAAATTTTGATTTTCTCAAAAATGGCTCTAACGATTTAGATTAACGTACCATAGTTTAAGATATTTTTATGACAAATGAAATGTATATTTTGAATTTTCTGGCTATAGCTCATGTAGTCCTGTTTACTCTTGATGACTTTTGTACAACTGGTAAACCGTGAAAGATAGACAAATTTTACTGTACAAAAACTATAGATTTTCTTAAAATACACTTTATGTCCAAATAATTTTTTATGGGGTGAACCATTTCCGAAATATTCCTTGTTCAAAGCTTTAAAATATTTGACTATCACTCGAATTCTACTGTATTCCCATATAAGGGAATACGCAATAAGATAATTTGTATTTCACTGTTTTAAACTTAATAAATATCATATACTTTCATTGCTAAGATAATTTTGAGAATCGCTTTTCCGAAACTCATTATTATACGTTGGTAAGCTTAACCTTCCCTCCCCCCCCCCAACTCATGACAGCTGTGAAACGTCAGAGCCGGAGAACCACTGTACAATAGTGTGAAATTGGTCGTACAACAATATACGGACGAGAGGAGGCTTGGGCGGCCGGAAGCGGTTGTATGTGTACGTGACCGTAATAATGTACGATAAGAAAAGGGACCGAGTAGTTTCTCGTTGATTCCCGCTGAGTCATTGCGTACGTGCGCATGCAAAGATCTCTAAAGGTCACGTGACAAGCGGCTTCAGTATATATAGGACCATAGACAGCGTGAGCAGTGAGACAATAGTTTTTAGTTTTTGACTCAGTTTGAGTTGTGTAAGTTATAGTTACGAGGGTGAGTCGGCCAGCCTGTGTGTCGTCGAGTGATTGACACAGACACTGGTGAAAGATTATCAGAAGAGCAATTGCTATAGCAGAGAGACTATAAACTGTGTTAACAACGTGAAGGAAATTGTGCATTTAGAGGATAAAGCGATAGAAAAGTAACCGGACGTTGGGAGTTTGCCGTTTTGTTACAGTCCAATACATGCTGTTGATGAATTAACCTGGCCATGTAGTGTTAGACTGCCCCTTATTATTGCATTTTTGAATAAGTATGGCCAGAAGTAAAAGAAAACATTGCAGCCCATGTCTTCCGTCTCAAAGTAAAGGCACCTCACACCACTACGTTGTCATAGCCGGGTGGCAACTAAGCGATGTCATACCGACGTAGAAGCTGTCCACGTGCTGGGCAAGCTCCAAGCAAAGGCGTATTTTAAGGAGAATTCACCTGGAGTGACTGGGGCAGTTTTTCAGAGTGTGTTTAGTGACTGTATCGTTGGGAAGCTGTTTATTTAACAATAACAGTTTTGTCTATTCTTTGTATCAAAAGTAAGAACAAAACTGTAGTGAAGTGTCAAGTTCCAAACGTGTCATACACCGATTATTTTACTTGGGCCCTCCCCGTCCTTTACACAGACACAATTCCCGGGATATTGAATAGATAACCAGTCCATTGCTTATCGCCTCTGTGTAGCAAATAGAGGAAGAGCGGCATAACTCTTGTTCATCAATGCGTACATTAGCTCAGATTATAAACTGTTTTCTGTTATACGAAGAGGAGAATATCCAAGCACGTGTAATTCTTGACTTTCCTTTTCCTCACTTGTTCACCGTACTGAGCAAGTCCAACTGCACCAATCCTACGTTCTTTGGTGTCGGAGATATATGTTTTGAGACCCCTAAATACAAAAAAAGCATTTTTACGAAAGGCACTTATCTGTTAGCCGTGCACTAAGAGAATTTGTACAAATGTTAAGATGAAGGTAGTGTGTCCTTGACCCATGTCGGTAACTGCTACACAGAGCATCCTGGCCGAACCAACGAGCGGTGTCCTAGCAACCACCCGGACCACGAGAACCAAATCCCGTGACGTCAGACACAGCACCCGCCCTATTGATTTTCTCCTCCTCCTCCTCCTCAATGTTCCACACACCATTTTATATCTTACATTTCACGTTTTGAGATCCCTCAACACCATCACATCACTTTCTCTACTCTAGTACTATTTCGCTGCTAATTTCCTTGTAGGTACAAGGGGAATATGGGAATAAGGTAGGCTTTCAGCGTTAGTCAAATATTTTGGTTCTCCTTGCACTGAACAAGAGATAAAAATGAATAACGACCTTCCATTTGAGAAAAGTATAAGCATCAAACAATTCACACAAATAACAAGACATGTCTCCGAAATGGTTAACTCTACAACGAAAAAAAAATCTACATAAATTGTGTTTTAACATTTTTTGTATAGTACGATTTTGTCTATCTCTTACGCTTTACCAGCTATACAAAAGTCATCAATAGTAAACAGGGCTACATGGGCTATAGCCAGAAAATTCAAAATATGCATTTCATTTGTCATAAAAATATCTTAAATATATATAGCATTTTAATCAAAATCGTTACAATTATTTTCGATAAAATAAAAATTTTCATAAAATTTCCCATGTAAAGTCTACTTTGGCCTGGAAGAATCTTTCTAAAAAATTCAGTGCCACTTCTATGAAAGATATTAAACTTAAATACCAACTTTGGTTTTTAACCGACTTTTGGTTTTTGGGTTACGCTGTCCACAAACACACACGCGCACACACACACGCGCGCACGTGTTTTCTGAAAAAAAAGGCTCTAGTGCCTTTCACTAAAATATTATTAAGGTATTTTTATAAGAAATAAAATCTATATCATGAATTTTATGGAAATAACGTGGGAAGTTTGTACTAATGTATTATTCCATATAACTCGTAAACCATTAGAAATTGATAAAAAATACTTTAAGAAAATGTAGAACTGTTTGAAACACAATTTACTGGTGGTATTAAACATTTCCAAGATGTCCGCTATTATAGGTTCGGATATTTGTACAAAAATGATGTCGCTATTCCGTTAGAAAACAGTTTCTACAGTTCTTCTTTAACTGATTTCCCTCCCCTTATGTAGGAGTTACAAGACAGTGTCTAGAGTCAGACATCTGTCAGGGAACACAGGAACCTATGTACCAGACAGAGTGAACACCTGCAAGTATGAGAGTGAGGAAGTGATTACCCTCCCCTTATGTAGGACTTACAAGTCAGTGTCTAGAGTCAGACATCTGTCAGGGAACACAGGAACCTATGTACCAGACAGAGTGAGCACCTGCAAGTATGAGAGTGAGGAAGTGATTACCCTCCCCTTATGTAGGAGTTACAAGCCAGTGTCTAGAGTCAGACGTCTGTCAGGGAACACAGGAACCTATGTACCAGACAGAGTGAACACCTGCAAGTATGAGAGTGAGGAAGTGATTACCCTCCCCTTATGTAGGACTTACAAGTCAGTGTCTAGAGTCAGACATCTGTCAGGGAACACAGGAACCTATGTACCAGACAGAGTGAGCACCTGCAAGTATGAGAGTGAGCAAGTGATTACCCTCCCCTTATGTAGGACTTACAAGCCAGTGTCTAGAGTCAGACCTCTGTCAGGGAACACAGGAACCTATGTACCAGACAGAGAGAACACCTGCAAGTATGAGAGTGAGGAAGTGATTACCCTCCCCTTATGTAGGACTTACAAGCCAGTGTCTAGAGTCAGACCTCTGTCAGGGAACACAGGAACCTATGTACCAGAGTGAACACCTGCAAGTATGAGAGTGAGGAAGCGATTACCCTCCCCTTATGTAGGACTTACAAGACAGTGTCTTGAGTCAGACGTCTGTCAGGGAACACAGGAACCTATGTACCAGACAGAGAGAACACCTGCAAGTATGAGAGTGAGGAAGTGATTACCCTCCCCTTATGTAGGACTTACAAGACAGTGTCTAGAGTCAGACGTCTGTCAGGGAACACAGGAACCTATGTACCAGACAGAGTGAACACCTGCAAGTATGAGAGTGAGGAAGTGATTACCCTCCCCCTATGTAGGACTTACAAGTCAGTGTCTAGAGTCAGACGTCTGTCAGGGAACACAGGAACCTATGTACCAGACAGAGAGAACACCTGCAAGTATGAGAGTGAGGAAGTGATTACCCTCCCCTTATGTAGGACTTACAAGCCAGTGTCTAGAGTCAGACCTCTGTCAGAGAACACAGGAACCTATGTACCAGAGTGAACACCTGCAAGTATGAGAGTGAGGAAGTGATTACCCTCCCCTTATGTAGGACTTACAAGCCAGTGTCTAGAGTCAGACCTCTGTCAGGGAACACAGGAACCTATGTACCAGACAGAGAGAACACCTGCAAGTATGAGAGTGAGGAAGTGATTACCCTCCCCTTATGTAGGACTTACAAGACAGTGTCTAGAGTCAGACGTCTGTCAGGGAACACAGGAACCTATGTACCAGACAGAGAGAACACCTGCAAGTATGAGAGTGAGGAAGTGATTACCCTCCCCTTATGTAGGACTTACAAGCCAGTGTCTAGAGTCAGACCTCTGTCAGGGAACACAGGAACCTATGTACCAGAGTGAACACCTGCAAGTATGAGAGTGAGGAAGTGATTACCCTCCCCTTATGTAGGACTTACAAGCCAGTGTCTAGAGTCAGACCTCTGTCAGGGAACACAGGAACCTATGTACCAGAGTGAACACCTGCAAGTATGAGAGTGGGGAAGTGATTACCCTCCCCTTATGTAGGACTTACAAGCCAGTGTCTAGGGTCAGACGTCTGTCAGGGAACACAGGAACCTATGTACCAGAGTGAACACCTGCAAGTATGAGAGTGGGGAAGTGATTACCCTCCCCTTATGTAGGACTTACAAGCCAGTGTCTAGAGTCAGACGTCTGTCAGGGAACACAGGAACCTATGTACCAGAGTGAACACCTGCAAGTATGAGAGTGAGGAAGTGATTACCCTCCCCTTATGTAGGACTTACAAGCCAGTGTCTAGGGTCAGACGTCTGTCAGGGAACACAGGAACCTATGTACCAGAGTGAACACCTGCAAGTATGAGAGTGGGGAAGTGATTACCCTCCCCTTATGTAGGACTTACAAGCCAGTGTCTAGAGTCAGACGTCCGTCAGGGAACACAGGAACCTATGTACCAGACAGAGTGAGCACCTGCAAGTATGAGAGTGGGGAAGTGATTACCCTCCCCTTATGTAGGACTTACAAGTCAGTGTCTAGAGCCAGACGTCTGTCAGTGAACACAGGAACCTATGTACCAGACAGAGTGAGCACCTGCAAGTATGAGAGTGAGGAAGTGATTACCCTCCCCTTATGTAGGACTTACAAGCCAGTGTCTAGAGTCAGACCTCTGTCAGGGAACACAGGAACCTATGTACCAGAGTGAACACCTGCAAGTATGAGAGTGGGGAAGTGATTACCCTCCCCTTATGTAGGAGTTACAAGTCAGTGTCTAGAGTCAGACCTCTGTCAGGGAACACAGGAACCTATGTACCAGAGTGAACACCTGCAAGTATGAGAGTGGGGAAGTGATTACCCTCCCCTTATGTAGGACTTACAAGCCAGTGTCTAGAGTCAGACGTCCGTCAGGGAACACAGGAACCTATGTACCAGACAGAGTGAACACCTGCAAGTATGAGAGTGGGGAAGTGATTACCCTCCCCTTATGTAGGACTTACAAGAAAGTGTCTAGAGTCAGACGTCCGTCTGGGAACACAGGAACCTATGTACCAGACAGAGTGAACACCTGCAAGTATGAGAGTGAGAAAGTGATTACCCTCCCCTTATGTAGGACTTACAAGCCAGTGTCTAGATTCAGACGTCTGTCAGGGAACACAGGAACCTATGTATCAGACAGAGTGAGCACCTGCAAGTATGAGAGTGAGGAAGTGATTACCCTCCCCTTATGTAGGACTTACAAGCCAGTGTCTAGAGTCAGACGCCTGTCAGGGAACACAGCAACCTATGTACCAGACAGAGTGAATACCTGCAAGTATGAGAGTGAGGAAGTGATTACCCTCGCCTTATGTAGGACTTACAAGCCAGTGTCTAGAGTCAGACGTCTGTCAGGGAACACAGGAACCTGTGTACCAGACAGAGTGAACATCTGCAAGTATGAGAGTGAGGAAGTGATTACCCTCCCCTTATATAGGACTTACAAGACAGTGTCTAGAGTCAGACGCCTGTCAGGGAACACAGGAACCTGTGTACCAGACAGAGTGAACATCTGCAAGTATGAGAGTGAGGAAGTGATTACCCTCCCCTTATATAGGACTTACAAGACAGTGTCTAGAGTCAGACGCCTGTCAGGGAACACAGCAACCTATGTACCAGACAGAGTGAACACCTGCAAGTATGAGAGTGAGGAAGTGATTACCCTCCCCTTATGTAGGACTTACAAGACAGTGTCTAGAGTCAGACGTCTGTCAGGGAACACAGGAACCTATGTACCAGACAGAGTGAAAACCTGCAAGTATGAGAGTGAGGAAGTGATTACCCTCCCCTTATGTAGGACTTACAAGCAAGTGTCTAGAGTCAGACGTCTGTCTGGGAACACAGGAACCTATGTACCAGACAGAGTGAACACCTGCAAGTATGAGAGTGAGGAAGTGATTACCCTCCCCTTATGTAGGACTTACAAGACAGTATCTAGAGTCAGACGCCTGTAAGGGAACACAGGAACCTATGTACCAGACAGAGTGAACACCTGCAAGTATGAGAGTGAGGAAGTGATTACCCTCCCCTTATGTAGGACTTACAAGACAGTGTCTAGAGTCAGACGCCTGTTGGGGAAGACAGGAACGTATGTACCAGACAGAGTGAACACCTGCAAGTATGAGAGTGAGGAAGTGATTACCCTCCCCCTATGTAGGACTTACAAGACAGTGTCTAGATTCAGATGTCTGTCAGGGAACACAGGAACCTATGTACCAGACAGAGTGAACACCTGCAAGTATGAGAGTGAGGAAGTGATTACCCTCCCCTTATGTAGGACTTACAAGACAGTGTCTAGGGTCAGACGTCTGTCAGGGAACACAGGAACCTATGTACCAGACAGAGTGAACACCTGGAAGTATGAGAGTGAGGAAGTGATTACCCTCGCCTTATGTAGGACTTACAAGACAGTGTCTAGGGTCAGACGTCTGTCAGGGAACACAGGAACCTGTGTACCAGACAGAGTGAACATCTGCAAGTATGAGAGTGAGGAAGTGATTACCCTCCCCTTATATAGGACTTACAAGACAGTGTCTAGAGTCAGACGCCTGTCAGGGAACACAGGAACCTATGTACCAGACAGAGTGAACACCTGCAAGTATGAGAGTGAGGAAGTGATTACCCTCCCCTTATGTAGGACTTACAAGCCAGTGTCTAGAGTCAGACGTCTGTCAGGGAACACAGCAACCTATGTACCAGACAGAGTGAAAACCTGCAAGTATGAGAGTGAGGAAGTGATTACCCTCCCCTTATGTAGGACTTACAAGCAAGTGTCTAGAGTCAGACGTCTGTCTGGGAACACAGGAACCTATGTACCAGACAGAGTGAACACCTGCAAGTATGAGAGTGAGGAAGTGATTACCCTCCCCTTATGTAGGACTGACAAGACAGTATCTAGAGTCAGACGCCTGTAAGGGAACACAGGAACCTATGTACCAGACAGAGTGAACACCTGCAAGTATGAGAGTGAGGAAGTGATTACCCTCCCCTTATGTAGGACTTACAAGACAGTGTCTAGAGTCAGACGCCTGTTGGGGAAGACAGGAACCTATGTACCAGACAGAGTGAACACCTGCAAGTATGAGAGTGAGGAAGTGATTACCCTCCCCCTATGTAGGACTTACAAGACAGTGTCTAGATTCAGATGTCTGTCAGGGAACACAGGAACCTATGTACCAGACAGAGTGAACACCTGCAAGTATGAGAGTGAGGAAGTGATTACCCTCCCCTTATGTAGGACTTACAAGACAGTGTCTAGGGTCAGACGTCTGTCAGGGAACACAGGAACCTATGTACCAGACAGAGTGAACACCTGCAAGTATGAGAGTGAGGAAGTGATTACCCTCCCCCTATGTAGGACTTACAAGTCAGTGTCTAGGGTCAGACGTCTGTCAGGGAACACAGGAACCTATGTACCAGACAGAGTGAACACCTGCAAGTATGAGAGTGAGGAAGTGATTACCCACCCCTTATGTAGGACTTACAAGACAGTGTCTAGAGTCAGACGTCTGTCAGGGAACACAGGAACCTATGTACCAGACAGAGTGAACACCTGCAAGTATGAGAGTGAGGAAGTGATTACCCACCCCTTATGTAGGACTTACAAGCCAGTGTCTAGAGTCAGACGTCTGTCAGGGAACACAGGAACCTATGTACCAGACAGAGTGAACACCTGCAAGTATGAGAGTGAGGAAGTGATTACCCACCCCTTATGTAGGACTTACAAGACAGTGTCTAGAGTCAGACGTCTGTCAGGGAACACAGGAACCTATGTACCAGACAGAGTGAACACCTGCAAGTATGAGAGTGAGGAAGTGATTACCCACCCCTTATGTAGGACTTACAAGACAGTGTCTAGAGTCAGACGTCTGTCAGGGAACACAGGAACCTATGTACCAGACAGAGTGAACACCTGCAAGTATGAGAGTGAGGAAGTGATTACCCTCCCCTTATGTAGGACTTACAAGACAGTGTCTAGAGTCAGACGTCTGTCAGGGAACACAGGAAGCTATGTACCAGACAGAGTGAACACCTGCAAGTATGAGAGTGAGGAAGTGATTACCGTCCCTCAGGAACGGTTGCCCTGCATGTTCATATAGCTGAACTTGCTAAAGCGTGTAGTGATCGAATCCCACTAAGCCTGTGTTTTTAATGCTCTCATTATACGTTTGCTTTCTATAACAAGCGAACATAATGATTTATATAAATTAGCGGAGATTTTCCTGATAAAGCTTTTCCTTTAGAGCAGCAAATTAAATGGTTATCTTTATTCCACGTAGAGCTGCAATTTTTTCTCTCTGTCTTACTAACGCTACAATATATTAATATAAGGTATTAATTACAATTACTGAAAATAAAACGGGAGTGTTGTGATGTTGTGCATTGTAGGTACCTACAGCCTGGAACCCACCCTCCCACTCTGTTTAGTACGATTTCTTATACAGTAATATAATCATGTAACTACAACAAACATGGTCATCTTCCCGCTACAGAGCATGCGCAATGTCGACTTCTAACCCACAGGAGAAGCGAAATTTCTGCTCCTTATTTTAACCAACATTTCCATAAGAGACATTAAGAAGTTGGAGATAAATGTAAAGAAAATTAAAATGCCTATGTATTTCCCTCACTACCTTTATATAATTAAGAACATTTTTGGCACCATCATACACCAAATGCATATTTTTGTGGAGTGCACCATTTCGGAGATATTTCTTGTTATTTGATTGAGTTTTTGGAATACTTAAATGTTTCTCAAACTGAGGATCGTTATTCACTTTTTTATCTCTTGGCCGTGCAAATAGAGCGGCATTTAGAAGCATGCATATAACTAATTACGCAGACTTCCCTGGCCTTAGTCTATTTTGAATTTTCTTGACCTATTTGGATGAGATTTCCAGTCACCCAATGAACAAGCCGAACATTATTTACGGCGAAACGTCGGCATGACTGAATAAGCGAACAGGACGCGGTGCATACTGGAGGTCAATAAACAAAAATATAATTTCTGAAAATGTTTATCTGGACTAACATATAGTTCTGTAAATTGACTACTAATTGCAGACGAGGACATTACATATAATACGACGACAGGATTCGTTCGGACTAGGACGGCTACATGTGGATGGAGAGAGCTGTGTACCCTGAGGAACTGGATCGTTTATTGATATGGAGTAGAACCATGCTGAACTGAACAAAAAAGAGCATTTGTGGTGGAAAGTATAATGAGCTAAGGCGTGGAGTTTGGTAGAGACAAAAATATGTATATTTTCAGTAGAAATGGGCAGAATAAGACATAGGTACTACGAACATTGGAAGAAAGCAGAGATGAAGAAGTGAGACAGATGATGGATATGGTATGCACACGTTAGTAGAATGAAGGTCCAAGAATGAAAGAAGGAAGTGGGGCAGCGAAAGAGCAACTTGTAGAGGACAGATTCATACAATGGTGAATGATCGATTATCATTGATTATCCCCAAAAAGGAAAAGCAAAAGCAGTCAATGGCAAGTATTATGTGAACTTGTTTCAGCATTTGAGTGACGAATCAAATAAAAAAGGCTGCATTTAATGAAAAAGAAAGTTTTTTTCACAAACGGTTTGTTGTTTCTTTGTTAGGTCCATCTGTCGTATGCTTAATATATACTCCTTACTTTGGTTCATTCTGTGTAGTGGAAACACTAATGAGCCTAGCTCAGAACCCTGTGGCACCCAATATCTCACTTTTACTATGTATAATTAATATTTTTACGTAAATTCATTAGTTTCAAAATAGATTTATGTTTTATGGAGACTAATTGATTTCTTATGGCTTTAATTCAGCACTGAACTTCACCTTAGTGTAAACAGTCAAATGCTCTTGAAAGGTGCAGTAAGTAGGTTGTGATATTGTGTAGGATGCGGCAGTGCACCTGAGGTTCAAAGACGCTCATTAGCATATAAATGGAGAGCCCTTTGATATTCTGCTAATTTCTCATCTTAGTGGCCTGTCTGTGAAAAACACACGAAATTAACACACAGGAATGCACAATCTACAACTTCAACCATTAGTTTTACTACATATAAGAGTAGGTCTGGACGGTTCAGTTGGTTACTGATCCCAAGGTTGCGGGTTCAAATCCGACCCAGAGAACGACAGCTCCACGTCAGTAGACTTACTGGTATATAAAATAACCCCTGTGGGACGAAATTGCGCATCATTTTGTTTCGTATAGCAACTAAAGGAAGTATTGTATTTCACAGAAGGATTCGATGCCGAGATTTCACCGGAAATGTGTGTTTTGAGGCCCACTGAATAAAAGAGCATTTTTAGAAAAAGGTCCGTGCGCGTGTGTGTGTGCGTCTTGGTCTCTGGACAGCGTAACTCAAAAACAAAAAATCGGTTAAAAACCAAAGTGGGTATTTAAGTTTAATATCCTTTAGGGATGCGACGCGAAGATTTTTAAGAAAATTCTCCCACTCTAAATTATCTTCTACGTGAGAAATTCTTTGAAAATGTTGATTTTCTCAAAAATAGCTCTAACAATTTAGATTAACATACCATATGTTTAAGATATTTTTATGACAAATGAAATGTATATTTTGAATTTTCTGGCTATAGCTCATGCAGTCCTGATGACTTTTGTATAACTGGTAAACCGCAAAAGATAGACAAATCTTACTGTATAAAGGATGTATATGTTGAGATATACTTTGACCAGTTTCGTGAAGTGGAAGTGCAAAGAGAGTTGGCAAGGCTGCAGCACAGTCGAGGCCCGGACCTGCCGGAGCGGCCCGGCGCGGCCCGGACCGGGATTTGCACGGAACCAGCTCCACCCTGGAGGAGCCTGCTGCCTGGCGGTAGGTCTAACTACCAGCTAGCACGGCGCTAAGAGCCCGCTTGCCCTCTATTCAACTCTGAACAGCATTTATTTATTTATTTAAAACTGGCTGAAATATCCGGGTTTGACTATTTATCACAAGTAATATGATACAGTTTATAATTTGAGTTTATTTTTAAAATTAATAAATAGAATTTCTTTTGAAAAATACGTTAATTATTAAAATCGGTTCTGCAATATTTACAATGAAATTGCGCTTGTTGTGTTACACTCACATGACTTTCTCTACTCTTGTACTAACCATTCTTATAAACCCTTATTCCTATATCTTCTTCATGTTAGTTGAGATAAACATTTGTACTTATTGTTTTCATGGGAATATAGTACACGTTAACAGTCAAAATCTTTTAAACCTTTGATAACAAGGAATATCTCCGAAATTGTTCACTCTACAAAAAGCTTATTCGGACACAAATTGTGTGTTTTAGTAAGATCTACTTTTTTGTATAGTAAGACTTGGTCTATCTCTTATGGTTTACTAGTTATACGAAAGTCAGCCAGAGTAAACAGGACTACATGGGCTATAGCCAGAAAATTCAAAATACACATTTCATTTTTCATAAAAAATCTTAAACACATGCCATTTTAATCAAAATGGTTAGGGGTATTTTTGGAGAAAATAGAAATTTTCGAAAAATTTTCCATGCCTTTCTATCAGGGCTTAAGCTGGAAAATGTAACCGTTTCGGAAAAAGGAAAAGTAGTATTTGTGCAAAATATGATATATTCTAATGGAAGGAAGTTAAACTGTTAATCGATGACCATTTTATTAACAAGTGAAGTCAGTGTCTGTTATCTCCGTTCTTCCAGTCAAAGGGCTTACACAAGAAATACCATATGTTTAAGATATTTTTATGACAAATGAAATGTATATTTTGAATTTTCTGTTTATACCCTTTTGGTTCTGTTTACTCTGGCTGACTTTTGTATAAAGATACAATTCAGGTCGAAATTTTTTTTGTGGAGTGAACAATTTCGGAGATATTCCTTCTTATCAAAGCTTTAAAATATTTTGGCTATCGCTGAAAATCTACCGCATTCCCCTTGTACCTACAAAGAAATAAGCAGTAAGATAATCTGTACAAATGTTTATCTCAACTAACACGAAGAAGATATAGGAATAAGAATGGTTAGTACAAGAGTGAGTAGAGAAAGTCATGTGAGTGTAACACGTCAGATTTACTTTTGTAGCGGTGTCAGGAGGAGGAATTGTTGGGACTGATTTTTCTGTTGTCGCTGTGGAACCCTTCGCTTCTACCAATACAAGTCAACAATTGTTGTTTGTTCAAACAATAGAAACGTTCGAAGATTTTATAACGTTGGAAAACTAGTTTTTTCCTTTTCCCCTTCGATAACAATGGAGGTAGAATTAGCATATTTAGTTGCAGATGGAATTGATTACATTGCAAAATTACGCATTGTGAAAAATACAGACTTCAAGTTGCTCCTAGATGTAAATATCATATAGTACATACAGCTTGTATCCCTCCGCCGCCATAACCCCGTGGTCGTTTCACAAATACACAAACGCCACCTAGACACTATTGTTATTAATATTATTTATTATTTTATATTAATCAAACGTTTAAAATATAAAAATCTCAGATCGTTGCCAATGTTTAAGGTACTATATTTTATGGTGTGCTTTGGTTTCGCTGTATTGGAAGAGCTCGCTCTATGGAGGAAGTCTGCGCATGCGCAACAGTGTTCTTGTGCTCATGTCAAATGGTTGACGTATAAAACAAATGTTAATAACAAATTGCCAGAAACGTTCGTTGTGAAACCGTGCATTTCCGGACAGAAAACCGAGTGTTGCAATGACATCAAACTCGATGAAATAGTACTCGTACTTTTGCGTTTCTGCAATACACAGGAACCTTTCCAGCATTAGTTTATATGAAGAACAACCAGATATAGAGTGAGTAGATACATCCTTGCCTTCTCATTACACTGTCACAGACAAGTAAATAACAGAGTTAGACATTCAAACCACTAAATAGACATACCTAAGAAATGGCTAATGCCACTTAAATAGTTGTATGCTTCCGTGTAAATAAAAGTTGGCACGATATTGAGGTTATACACTTTGTTTCTCATAAACATATTTAAAACATATATTATTCTAAATATTGTTAAACACTTCCTTATTTTTCAAGTATATACTATTACATTAGATAGTGGGACACAAGAAAAGGTAAGAGATGAAATGTTAGATACAGTACATAGACCCGAAAATACACAGAATCATACATGGACTTCATATAGGGAGAGGGAGAGAGAGACATGTGTCCATAGCAATAGGAAAGGTAAAGTGGTAGTTCACACTGTGAACATTACGGAGCTAACCCTAGACACGAGGCAAGGACCCTAGGGACGTGATGGTGTTGGAACAAAGAAGTGGTAGCTCACACTGTGAACAATACGGAGCTAACCCTAGACACGAGACAAGGACCCAAGGGACGTGATGATTGTTGGAACAAAGAAGTGGTAGCTCACCCTGTGAACAATACGGAGCTAACCCTGCCGATAAACACGAGACAAGGACCCAAGGGACGTGATGATTGTTGGAACAAAGAAGTGGTAGCTCACCCTGTGAACAATACGGAGCTAACCCTGCCGATAGACACGAGACAAGGACCCAAGGGACGTGATGATTGTTGGAACAAAGAAGTGGTAGCTCACCCTGTGAACAATACGGAGCTAACCCTGCCGATAAACACGAGGCAAGGACCCTAGGGACGTGATGGTTGTTGGACCAAAGAAGTGGTAGCTCACCCTGTGAACAATACGGAGCTAACCCTGCCGATAAACACGAGGCAAGGACCCTAGGGACGTGATGGTTGTTGGACCAAAGAAGTGGTAGCTCACCCTGTGAACAATACGGAGCTAACCCTGCCGATAAACACGAGGCAAGGACCCTAGGGACGTGATGATTGTTGGACCAAAGAAGTGGTAGCTCACCCTGTGAACAATACGGAGCTAACCCTGCCGATAAACACGAGGCAAGGACCCTAGGGACGTGATGATTGTTGGACCAAAGAAGTGGTAGCTCACCCTGTGAACAATACGGAGCTAACCCTGCCGATAAACACGAGGCAAGGACCCTAGGGACGTGATGATTGTTGGACCAAAGAAGTGGTAGCTCACCCTGTGAACAATACGGAGCTAACCCTGCCGATAAACACGAGACAAGGACCCTAGGGACGTGATGGTTGTTGGACCAAAGAAGTGGTAGCTCACCCTGTGAACAATACGGAGCGAACCCTGCCGATAAACACGAGGCAAGGACCCTAGGGACGTGATGGTTGTTGGACCAAAGAAGTGGTAGCTCACCCTGTGAACAATACGGAGCGAACCCTGCCGATAAACACGAGGCAAGGACCCTAGGGATGTGATGATGTTGGACCAAAGAAGTGGTAGCTCACCCTGTGAACAATACGGAGCGAACCCTGCCGATAAACACGAGGCAAGGACCCTAGGGATGTTTATGTCGCTCACTTGTTTTATCTTGGCCAACCTTTAACAAACACGCTTTCTGTTTATTGAGGTTAGTGAATGTGTTTAGAATATATTATGAGATAATAGGAAGAATAAAAGTGACTGTTGTATTTTATTATATCACTGTAACCAACAAAACAAAATGATGAGCGTACTACGTGGATTATTTGGGCCAGTATATGTATAGACTTGTCTTGCAACAGTCACAGATAACCATCAACTAATATTTACCATTTTAAATTAATTTATATAAATATAAAAGCAATTCTTCAATCAAGGTACAAAGTCTTTCTGTTTGAAGCGCTTGTAGTATTGTCCGGGGAGAGGTCGTCCCTTTACCCAGCGGAGGATACGGGTTCTATCCCCGGTACCGGCGTGGACAATTTCCCCCGCTGGGAGGCCACGTCCCATCTCCAGTACTGCACCCCACTCATGACGCCCATGGTGAGGGACATGGCTCTTGTGCCACCGGGTTAAAAATTATTTTAGATCAATGTTCCCGAAACTATATTTCTGTACCCAATAGTTAATGTTGATAAAACGGGGCACGTATATCCGTCCCCAATTGGCATATTTTGCTACAGATTCTATCCAAGTTTGAAATATATTAAGTAGGTATTATTGCCTAAGAGCGTAAATATTCTGTATACGAGGTGGCCATCTCATCCACCACCGGGGCAAGTGACGGCAGTGGCGTGGAGGACGTGAGCTGGGAGGTTGAACTAGCGTGTGTAGTCCGTCACTACAAACAACAGAAGAGCACTTACACTCACTCCCGTATATGATATAACACTGCGCATTATGCTGTTCATTTCTTATTAACAAGTGCCAATAAAGTGTATTTTAGGCCACTGAGGTTTTGCTTTAAGACACTTGTGTGGTATCCTCGAAATTTATCATTCTTACTTTTTCTACTATGTATAGTAAGTAGAGGAAGTATTGTGTTGGAGCAAAACTTCAGATGTCGATATTTCACTGGAAATATATGTTTTGAGGGCCCCTGAATAGAAAAGAAAACATTTTTAGAAAAAAGTCCAGCATGTGTGTGTCTGTGAACAGCATAACTCAAAAACGAAAAGTCAGATAAAAATCAAAGTTCGTATTTAAGTCTTTCAAGGATGCGACACGAAGATTTTGAAAAAAATGTATCCACCCTAAACTACCTTTTACATGCAACATTTTTGGAAAATTTTAACTGTCTCCAAAATGGCTCTTGCTACTTTTATTAAAATGCCATGTGTTTCAGATATTGTTATGACAAATGAAATGCATATATTGAATTTTATGGCTATAGCCCATGTAGTCCTGTTCACTTTTGATGAGTTTTGTACACCTGGTGTGGAGCAACCCATTTGGGAGATATTTGTTGTTTGTGTCTCTCAAAGCCTCTCTATTAACATGAAGAAGATATAGGAATAAGAGTTTGTAACAATAGTTAGTACAAGAGTAGGGAAAGTCATGTGAGTGCAACACGTAAGATTTAAAAAAAAATTTTTTTTTACTTTTCTTTTCTTTCTTTCTTTTTTTTTTTTTCCTTTTCTTTTTTTTCTTTTTTTTTTTTTTTCTTTTTTGTATGTAGGTACATAGTGATGTGTGCTGTGCCCGGACGGAGGGACGGACGGACGGACGGACGGGAGGGGCGTGACCCGGGCTTCTCTTGTGTTGCTAAGCAACGCGCCGCAGCCTCCAGGCCCCGGCTTCATCCTATATCGATCGATCTATCTCCTCATTCTAACAAAGAACCTGCCCAAAAAGTAACACATCGCTCGCTCGCTCGCTCGCTAATTATCAGCATTTCTTGTCCGTGCTTACACCACTTACGCTACATACTGCAAGCAAACCTAACATCACCATGGGCAAAGCACTCTTGAATAACCCTAAACACCACGTAAAGAAAAGCAAGTAGAGAAGGCCGTGTGAATGTATGTCAATCATAAAGAAAATTTTATGAATTCCTTGTAGAAGACGGAAATATGACTGTTTTATAAAAGAAAAGTATGCAGAGAAAGTCGTGTGAATGTAATGTGTTGTATTTCCAGTTCATTCATACGAAATTGTGTATATTGTATGTTGAAGGGGCGCGTAGGCAAGTATATGTGAATTGTATACGTAAAACAAAAGCGAGTAGAGAAAACCATGTGAATGTAATACGTTCTATAGTAAACTGGATAACATGCAAACCTTGTACATAAAAAAGATGTATACCTGCCTATCTGCCTACCTGCCTACCTACCTGCCTGCCTGCGTGCCTACCTCCCTGCCTGCCCACCTGCCTGACGGCCTAACTGCCTGACTGCAAACCTACCTGACTGCCTAACTGCCTGCCTATCTGCCTACCTGCTTGCCTACCTCCCCGCTTGCCTACCTGCCTGCCTGCCTACCTGCCTGACTGCCTACCTGCCTGATGCCTACGTGCCTGCCTATCTGCCTACCTGCCTGCCTATCTGCCTGACTGCCTACCTCCCTGCCTATCTGCCTACCTGCCTGACTGCCTACCTGCCTGCCTATCTGCCTACCTACCTGCCTGCCAACCTGCCTGACCGCCTACCTGCCTGCCTACCTGCCTATCTGCCTACCTGCCTGACTGCCTATCTGCCTGACTGCCTATCTCCCTGCCTATCTGCCTACCTGCCTGACTGCCTATCTGCCTGACTGCCTATCTCCCTGCCTATCTGCCTACCTGCCTGACTGCCTACCTGCCTGCCTACCTACCTGCCTGCCTGCGTGCCTACCTCCCTGCCTGCCCACCTGCCTGACGGCCTAACTGCCTGACTGCAAACCTACCTGACTGCCTAACTGCCTGCCTATCTGCCTACCTGCTTGCCTACCTCCCTGCTTGCCTACCTGCCTGCCTGCCTACCTGCCTGACTGCCTACCTGCCTGATGCCTACCTGCCTGCCTATCTGCCTACCTGCCTGCCTGCCTACCTGCCTGCCTGCCTACCTGCCTGACTGCCTACCTGCCTGATGCCTACCTGCCTGCCTATCTGCCTACCTGCCTGCCTGCCTATCTGCCTACCTGCCTGCCTGCCTATCTGCCTGACTGCCTACCTCCCTGCCTGCCTACCTGCCTGACCGCCTACCTGCCTGACTGCAAACCTACCTGACTGCCTAACTGCCTGCCTATCTGGCTGCGTGCCTACCTCCCTGCCTGCCCACCTGCCTGACGGCCTAACTGCCTGACTGCAAACCTACCTGACTGCCTAACTGCCTGCCTATCTGGCTACCTGCTTGCCTACCTCCCCGCTTGCCTACCTGCCTGCCTGCCTACCTGCCTGACTGCCTACCTGCCTGATGCCTACGTGCCTGCCTATCTGCCTACTTGCCTGCCTATCTGCCTGACAGCCTACCTCCCTGCCTGCCCACCTGCCTGACGGCCTAACTGCCTGACTGCAAACCTACCTGACTGCCTAACTGCCTGCCTATCTGGCTACCTGCTTGCCTACCTCCCCGCTTGCCTACCTGCCTGCCTGCCTACCTGCCTGACTGCCTACCTGCCTGATGCCTACGTGCCTGCCTATCTGCCTACTTGCCTGCCTATCTGCCTGACTGCCTACCTCCCTGCCTATCTGCCTACCTGCCTGACTGCCTACCTGCCTGCCTATCTGCCTACCTACCTGCCTGCCAACCTGCCTGACCGCCTACCTGCCTGACTGCAAACCTACCTGACTGCCTAACTGCCTGACTGCAAACCTACCTGCCTGCCTATCTGCCTACCTACCTGCCTGCCAACCTGCCTGACCGCCTACCTGCCTGACTGCAAACCTACCTGACTGCCTAACTGCCTGACTATCTGCCTATCTGCTTGCCTACCTCCCTACCATCCTCACCATCACCACCATCATCCTCACAACCACCACCACCATCCTCACCATCACCACCATCATCCTCACAACCACCACCACCATCCTCACCATCACCACCATCATCCTCACCACCACCACCACCATCCTCACCATCACCATCATCATCCTCACCACCACCACCACCATCCTCACCATCACCACCATCCTCACCATTACCACCATCCTCACCATCACCACCATCGTCCTCACCACCACCACCATCCTCACCATCACCACCATCCTCACCATCACCACCACCATCCTCACCATCACCACCACCATCCTCACCACCACCATCCTCACCATCACCACCATCCTCACCATCACCACCACCATCCTCACCATCACCATTACCATCCTCAGCATCACCACCATCCTCACCAGCACCATTTCCACCATCCTCACCATCACCATTACCATCCTCACCATCACCATTACCATCCTCACCATCACCACCATCCTCACCATCACCACCATCCTCACCATCACCACCACCATCCTAACCATCACCACCATCCTCACCATCACCATTACCATCCTCACCAGCACCATCACCATCCTCACCATTACCACCATCCTCACCAGCAATATTACCACCATCCTCACCATCACCAACATCATCCTCAACATCACCACCACCATCCTCACCAGCAATATTACCACCATCCTCACCATCATCACCACCATCCTCACCATCACCACCACCATCCTCAGCATCACCACCATCCTCACCATCATCACAACCATCCTCACCATCATCACCACCATCCTCACCATCACCACCACCATCCTCACCATCACCATTACCATCCTCACCATCATCACCACCATCCTCACCATCACCACCACCATCCTCACCATCACCATTAGCATCCTCACCATCATCACCACCATCCTCACCAACACCATTACCACCATCCTCACCACCACCACCATCCTCACCAGCACCACCATCCTCAGCATCACCACCATCCTCACCATCACCAGTATCCTCACCATCACCACCATCCTCACCATCACCACCATCCTCACCAGCACCATTACCACCATCCTCACCACCACCATCCTCACCAGCACCACCATCCTCAGCATCACCAGTATCCTCACCATCACCACCATCCTCACCATCACCACCATCCTCACCAGCAATATTACCACCATCCTCACCCTCACCAACATCATCCTCAACATCACCACCACCATCTTCACCAGCACTATTACCACCATCCTCACCTACATCACCACCATCTTCACCATCACCACCACAATCCTCAGCATCACCACCATCCTCACCATCATCACAACCATCCTCACCATCTTCACCACCATCCTCACCATCACTACCACCATCCTCACCATCATCACAACCATCCTCACCATCATCACCACCATCCTCACCATCATCACAACCATCCTCATCATCACCATTACCATCCTCACCATCCTCACCACCATCCTCACCATCATCACCACCATCCTCACCATCACCATTACCATCCTCACCATCATCACCACCATTCTCACCATCACCACCACCATCCTCACCAGCACCATCACCACCATCCTCACCACCACCATCCTCAGCATCACCACCATTCTCACCATCACCAACATCCTCACCATCACCACCATCCTCACCACCACCATCATCCTCACCACCATCACCACCATGCTCACCATCACCACCATCCTCACCATCACAACCACCATCCTCACCACCACCATCATCCTCACCACAATCACCACCATCCTCACTATCACCACCATCCTCACCATCACCATTACCATCCTCACCATCACCACCATCCTCACCATCACCACCATCCTCACCATCACCATTTCCATCCTCACCAGCACCACCATCCTCAGCATCACCACCATCCTCACCATTACCACCATCCTCACCACCATCATCACCACCATCCTCACCATCACCACCATCCACACCGTCACCATTACCATCCTTACCATCACAACCACCATCCTGACCAGCATCATTACCACCATCCTCACCATCACCACCACCATCATCACCACCACCATCCTCAGCATCACCACCATCCTCACCATCACCACCAACCTCACCACCATCCTCACCAGCACCACGATCCTCACCATCACCACCATCCTCACCACCACCACCATCCTCAGCATCACCACCACCACCATCTTCAGCATCACCATCACCTACATCCTCACCATCACCACCACCATGCTCAGCATCACCACCATCCTCACCATCACCACCATCCTCACCAGCACCATTACCATCCTCACCATCACCACCATCCTCACCATCATCACCACCCTCACCATCACCACCACCATCCTCAGCATCACCACCACCATCCTCACCATCACCACCACGATCCTCACCATCACCACCACAATCCTCAGCAGCAACATTACCACCATGCTCACCATCACCACCACCACCATCCTCACCATCACCACCATCCTCACCAGCACCATTACCACCATCCTCACCAGGACCATTACCACCATCCTGACCAGCACCATTACCACCAACCTCACCATCACCACCACCACCATCCTCACCATCCTCACCAGCACCATTACCACCATCCTCACCAGCACCATTACCACCAAACTCACCTCACCACCACCATCCTCAACATCACCACAACCATCATCACCATCACCACCACCATCCTCACCAGCACCACCAACCTCACCAGCACCATTATCACCATCCTCACCATCACCATTACCACCATCCTCACCATTACCACCATCCTCACTAGCACCATTATCACCATCCTCACCATCACCACCACCATCCTCACTATCACCACAACCATCCTCACCATCACCACCATCCTCACCACCACCACCATCCTCACCAGTACCATTACCACCAAACTCACCTCACCACCACCATCCTCAACATCACCACAACCATCATCACCATCACCACCACCATCCTCACCAGCACCACCAACCTCACCAGCACCATTATCACCATCCTCACCATCACCATTACCACCATCCTCACCATCACCACCATCCTCACTAGCACCATTATCACCATCCTCACCATCACCACCACCATCCTCACTATCACCACAACCATCCTCACCATCACCACCATCTACACCATCACCACCATCCTCACCAGCACCATTATCACCATCCTCACCATCACCACCACCATCCTCACCATCACCACCACCATCCTCACTATCACCACAACCATCCTCACCATCACCACCATCTGCACCATCACCACCATCCTCACTAGCACCATTATCACCATCCTCACCATCACCACCACCATCCTCATTATCACCACAACCATCCTCACCATTATCACCATCCGCACCATCACCATTACCACCATCCTTAGCATCACGACCATCCTCACCATCACCAGTATCCTCACCATCACCACCATCCTCACCAGCAATATTACCACCATTCTCACCTACATCACCACCATCTTCACCATCACCACCACAATCCTCAATATCACCACCATCCTCACCATCATCACAACCATCCTCACCATCATCACCACCATCCTCACCATCACCACCACCATCCTCACCATCATCACAACCATCCTCACCATCATCACCACCATCCTCACCATCACCACCACCATCCTCATCATCACCATTACCATCCTCACCATCATCACCAACATCCTCACCATCACCACCACCATCCTCACCATCACCATTACCATCCTCACCATCATCACCACCATTCTCACCATCACCACCACCATCCTCACCAGCACCATCACCACCATCCTCACCACCACCACCATCCTCAGCATCACCACCATCCTCACCATCACCAACATCCTCACCACCACCATCATCCTCACCACCATCACCACCATGCTCACCATCACCACCATCCTCACCATCACAACCACCATCCTCACCACCACCATCATCCTCACCACAATCACCACCATCCTCACTATCACCACCATCCTCACCATCACCATTACCATCCTCACCAGCACCACCATCCTCAGCATCACCACCATCCTCACCATCACCACCATCCTCACCACCATCACCACCACCATAACCACCATCCTCACCGTCACCATTACCATCCTTACCATCACAACCACCATCCTGACCAGCATCATTACCACTATCCTCACCATCACCACCACCATCCTCACCATCATCACCATCCTCAGCATCACCACCACCACCACCAACCTCACCATCACCACCACCATCCTCAGCATCACCACCATCCTCACCATCACCACCATCCTCACCATCACCACCACCATCCTCACCAGCACCACGATCCTCACCATCACCACCATCCTCACCAGCACCACGATCCTCACCATCACCACCATCCTCACCACCACCATCCTCAGCATCACCACCACCACCATCCTCAGCATCACCATCACCACCATCCTCACCACCACCACCACCATCCTCACCAGCACCACGATCCTCACCATCACCACCACCATCCTCACCAGCACCACGATCCTCACCATCACCACCATCCTCACCACCACCATCCTCAGCATCACCACCACCACCACCATCCTCAGCATCACCATCACCACCATCCTCACCACCACCACCACCACCATCCTCACCACCACCATCCTCACCATCACCACCATCCTCACCAGCACCATTACCACCATCCTCACCAGCACTATTACCACCATCCTTACCAGGACCATTACCACCATCCTGACCAGCACCATTACCACCAACCTCACCATCACCACCACCACCATCCTCACCATCCTCACCAGCACCATTACCACCATCCTCACCAGCACCATTACCACCAAACTCACCATCACCACCATCCTCACCAGTACCATTACCACCATCCTCACCAGCACCATTACCACCATCCTCACCAGTACCATTACCACCATCCTCACCCTCACCAACATCATCCTCAACATCACCACCACCATCCTCACCAGCAATATTACCACCATCCTCACCTACATCATCACCATCTTCACCATCACCACCACAATCCTCAGCATCACCACCATCCTCACCATCACCACCACCATCCTCACCAGCACCACGATCCTCACCATCACCACCATCCTCACCACCACCATCCTCAGCATCACCACCACCGCCACCATCCTCAGCATCACCATCACCACCATCCTCACCATCACCACCACCATGCTCAGCATCACCACCATCCTCACCATCACCACCATCCTCACCGGCACCATTACCATCCTCACCATCACCACCATCCTCACCATCATCACCACCATCCTCACCATCACCACCACCATCCTCAGCATCACCACCACCATCCTCACCATCACCACCACGATCCTCACCATCACCACCACCATCCTCAGCAGCACCACCATCCTCCTAACCAGCACCACTACCACCATCCTGACCAGCACCATTACCACCAACCTCACCATCACCACCACCACCATCCTCACCATCACCACCATCCTCACCAGCACCATTACCACCATCCTCACCAGCACTATTACCACCATCCTCACCAGGACCATTACCACCAACCTCACCATCACCACCACCACCACCATCCTCACCATCCTCACCAGCACCATTACCACCATCCTCACCAGCACTATTACCACCATCCTGACCAGCACCATTACCACCATCCTCACCAGCACCATTACCACCATCCTCACCAGCACTATTACCACCATCCTCACCAGGACCATTACCACCAACCTCACCAGCACTATTACCACCATCCTGACCAGCACTATTACCACCATCCTGACCAGCACCATTACCACCATCCTCACCAGCACTATTACCACCATCCTCACCAGCACTATTACCACCATCCTCACCAGCACCATTACCACCATCCTCACCAGCACTATTACCACCATCCTCACCAGGACCATTACCACCATCCTCACCAGCACTATTACCACCATCCTGACCAGCACTATTACCACCATCCTGACCAGCACCATTATCACCATCCTCACCAGCACTATTACCACCATCCTCACCAGGACCATTACCACCAACCTCACCATCACCACCACCACCACCATCCTCACCATCCTCACCAGCACCATTACCACCATCCTCACCAGCACCATTACCACCAATCTCACCATCACCACCATCCTCACCAGTACCATTACCACCATCCTCACCAGCACCATTACCACCATCCTCACCAGTACCATTACCACCATCCTCACCCTCACCAACATCATCCTCAACATCACCACCACCATCCTCACCAGCAATATTACCACCATCCTCACCTACATCACCACCATCTTCACCATCACCACCACAATCCTCAGCATCACCACCACCATCCTCACCATCATCACAACCATCCTCATCATCATCACCACCATCCTCACCATCCTCACCAGTACCATTACCACCATCCTCACCAGCACCATTACCACCAAACTCACCATCACCACCATCCTCACCAGTACCATTACCACCAAACTCACCTCACCACCATCCTCACCATCACCATTATCACCATCCTCACCATCACCATTACCACCATCCTCACCATTACCACCATCCTCACCAGCACCACCAACCTCACCAGCACCATTATCACCATCCTCACCATCACCATTACCACCATCCTCACCATTACCACCATCCTCACTAGCACCATTATCACCGTCCTCACCATCACCACCACCATCCTCACTATCACCACAACCATCCTCATCATCACCACCATCCTCACCATCACCACCATCCTCACCAGCACCATTATCACCATCCGCACCATCACCATTACCACCATCCTCACCATCACCACCATCCTCACCATCACCACCACCATCCTCACCATCACCACCACCATCCTCACCATCACCACCATCCTCACCATCACCATTTCCATCCTCACCGGCACCACCATCCTCACCATCACCACCATCCTCACCACCATCACCACCACCATCCTCACCATCAGCACCATCCTCACCGTCACCATTACCATTATTACCATCACAACCACCATCCTGACCAGCACCATTACCACCATCCTCACCATCACCACCACCATCCTCACCATCACCACCATCCTCAGCATCACCACCACCATCCTCACCATCACCACCACCATCCTCAGCATCACCACTATCCTCACCATCACCACCATCCTCACCAGCGCCACGATCCTCACCATCACCACCATCCTCACCACCACCACATCCTCAGCATCACCACCACCACCATCCTCAGCATCACCATCCTCACCAGCACCATTACCATCCTCACCATCACCACCATCCTCACCATCATCACCACCATCCTCAACATCACCACCACCATCCTCAGCATCACCACCACCATCCTCACCATCACCACCACGATCCTCACCATCACCACCACCATCCTCAGCAGCACCACCATCCTCCTAACCAGCACCATTACCACCATCCTGACCAGCACCATTACCACCAACCTCACCATCACCACCACCATCCTCACCATCACCACCATCCTCACCAGCACCATTACCACCATCCTCACCAGCACCATTACCACCATCCTGACCAGCACCATTACCACCAACCTCACCATCACCACCACCATCATCCTCACCATCACCACCATCCTCACCAGCACCATTACCACCATCCTCACCAGCACCATTCCCACCATCCTCACCAGCACCATTACCACCATCCTCACCATCCTCACCATCCTCACCATCACCACCACGATCCTCACCATCACCACCACCATCCTCAGCAGCACCACCATCCTCCTAACCAGCACCATTACCACCATCCTGACCAGCACCATTACCACCAACCTCACCATCACCACCACCATCCTCACCATCACCACCATCCTCACCAGCACCATTACCACCATCCTCACCAGCACCATTACCACCATCCTGACCAGCACCATTACCACCAACCTCACCATCACCACCACCATCATCCTCACCATCACCACCATCCTCACCAGCACCATTACCACCATCCTCACCAGCACCATTCCCACCATCCTCACCAGCACCATTACCACCATCCTCACCATCCTCACCATCCTCACCATCACCATCATCACCATCACCATCCTCACCATCACCAGTACCACCATCCTCACCATCTACACCATCGCCACCATCACCATCCTCACCATCACCATCCTCACCATTACCATCCTCACCAGCACCATCACCACCATCACCATCCTCACCATCACCATCCTCACCATCACCATCCTCACCGTCACCATCCTCACCATCACCATCCTCTCCATCACCATCCTCACCATTACCATCCTCACCATCACCACCACCATCACCATCTTCACCATCACCACCATCACCATCCTCACCGTCACCATCCTCACCATCACCATCCTCATCTTCACCATCACCATCCTCACCATTACCATCCTCACCATCACCATCCTCACCATCACCATCCTCACCATCACCATCCTCATATTCACCATCCTCACCATCACCATCCTCACCATTACCATCCTCACCATCACCACTACCACCATCCTCACCATCACCATCCTCACCATCACCATCATCACCATCACCATCCTCACCATCACCATCCTCACCATTACCATCCTCACCATCACCACTACCACCATCCTCACCATCACCATCCTCACCATCACCATGCTCACCAATACCATCCTCACCATCACCACTACCACCATCCTCACCATCACCATCCTCACCATTACCATCCTCACCAGCACCATCACCACCATCACCATCCTTACCATCACCATCCTCACCATCACCATCCTCACCGTCACCATCCTCACCATCACCATCCTCACCATCACCATCCTCACCATTACCATCCTCACCATCACCACTACCACCATCCTCACCATCACCATCCTCACCATCATCATCACCATCACCATCCTCACCATCACCATCCTCACCATCACTATCATCACCATCACCATCACCATCCTCACCATCACCATCCTCACCATCACCACCACCACCATCCTCACCATCACCATGCTCACCAATACGATCCTCACCATCACCACTACCACCATCCTCACCATCACAATCCTCACCATTACCATCCTCACCATCACCACCACCATCACCATCTTCACCATCACCACCATCACCAGCCTCACCGTGACCATCCTTACCATCACCATCCTCATCTTCACCATCCGCACCATCACCATCCTCACCATCACCATCCTCACCATCACCACCACCATCACCATCTTCACCATCACCACCATCACCATCCTCACCGTCACCATCCTTACCATCACCATCCTCATCTTCACCATCACCATCCTCACCATTACCATCCTGACCATCACCATCCTCACCATCACCATCCTCACCATCACCATCCTCACCATTACCATCCTCACCTTCACCACTACCACCATCCTCACCATCACCATCCTCACCATCCCATCACCACCACCATCATCATCCTCACCATCACCATCCTCACCATCACCATCCTCACCATCCCATCACCACCACCATCACCATCATCACCATCCTCATCATCACCACCACCATCATCACCATCCCCACCACCACCGCTACCATCACCACCACCACCATCACCACCAGCACCACCTTTACCATCACCACCATCATCACCACCAGCACCACCACTACCATCACCACCAGCACCACCGCTACCATCACCACCATCACCACCAGCACCGCCGCTACCATCACCACCATCACCACCACCAGCACCACCATCACCACCAGCACCACCACTACCATCACCACCAGCACCACCGCTACCATCTTCAGCCCATCCTCAATAACGCTCTCAATACACACAGGCTGTCCAAAGTTTACTATATCGTGCAGGTTGACAAACTGATGGATGTATTTTCAAATAGGAGCTGTCTATCGAAATGTGACTATTATTTAAATTTCGTTTTGATATGTTAATACTGAAGATATGCAACACTCTATGTGTAGTTGCTGCGCATGCGCTAAACTCCTCTTCCAGAAGTCCTAGATGCGTTACTTGTGTAGTTCCCAATACAGTAACACAGACATTGAATTAGTTACAAGAGCACCTTCAGCAGGACAAACACTGTCATCAAGGTCCCGTCTCACAATCTTACAGTGCTTGTATCTCTGACACCATGTTCAGAATCTTCCCGTCCACAGCTAAAACATGCAAACCTTTCCTGAAGCTCATCTTACTTCTCTACTGGTAAGTAGGGGAAGTATTGTATTCCACCCAAAAATTCGATGTCGAGATTTCACCGGAAATATATGTTTTGAGGCCCCCTGAATCAAAAAAAAAGCGTTTTTAGAAAAAGGTCCGTGTGTGTGCTTGTGTCTGTCAGTCTGTGGACAGCATAACTCAAAAACGAAAACTTGGTTAAAAACCAAAGTTGGTATTTAAGTTTAATGTCTTTGAAGGATGCGACATGAAGATTTTGAAGAAAATAGCCCAACCCAAAACTACCCTTTACATGGAAAATTTTTCGAAAATTTTGATTTTCTTGAAAATGGCTGTAACGATTTTGATTAAAATATATGTTTGAGATGTTTTTATAACAAATGAAATGTACATCTTTAATTTTCTGGCTATGTATGCTAACATTCCCCTTGTACCTACAAGGAAATAAGTAATAAGATAATTTGTACAAATGTTTATTTTAACTACACGAAGAAGATATAGGAATAAGAGTTTGTAAGAATGGTTAGTACAAGAGTAGAGAAAGTCATGTGAGTGCAACACATCAGATTTTTATAAATTGTATTACCATACATCAGAAAGCTGTGAACTGTGGCTCATTTGTATTGGAAATCAAGTGATATCTGCACCTGTTACACTGGTGTCACGAGTGGGAGACAATACTGGGAAACACATTGTCTAGAGCACATGAACACTAAAATTAATTCGTGAAAAAATAAGAATGAGATGAAGGTCAAATCCGGGGTGTAGGAACTATAGACGGTCTACCCGAGATGAAGGAAGACGTAAAATAACCGGGCGGAAAGATGTAGGACGTTGACCAACGCGTTAAAGCCCTGCAACGGTAGCATCAAGAAACAGAACGCCAGGGTGAAGCAAATGCTGAACAAAAAATCTTGAGAACTTGCCCAAACCAACGAGCCATCTAAGTACGACGGCACGTGGACCTTTGAATTCCCCGCCGTCACCGCCTAAAACCCATGGTCAGTAGCAGAGGAAGTTGCACTGCTTACAGCTAGCTGGAAGACTCTCAAAAACCCGTTCGGAAACCACCGTCTGCCTCAAGCCTATCGCGGTACTGCAGAAGTTCGTCAATTGGTAAATAGGGCTCTTAGTGGGCTGAGCTGGAGGACGCAGCGGCTGGGCAGTAGGCCTTGGCTCTTCTACTACTCGGTGTTTACGTTACCCATGATGTACTGACGGCCATGCTGAGGATGGAAATATATTTTGTTTGTTAACGACACTGCCAACACCAGCAACATACTGGAGCCGCTGAAGTGCTGGAAGTTTGTCCCATACCAATAAATCCACTGAGCAATGGCCTGGGCCAAATTTGAACCCTGACCTTGGAATCACAAGTCAGTACCCAACCAACAGAGTCATCCAGACCGACGCTGTGCCAGACGGCCAAAGTAAAATCTGCCCGACCTCGAAGACCAGAGCACCTGATATGAAGGGGAGAGAGGAATCCAGATCTTCCAGTGGTATCTGTTAGAGGTGTGGCTTCCCAGAACATCTGATGAGGGAATAGCAAGGAGACAACGATTAAGTACCAGCCTGACGAGGGGCACTCAGGGTCGTCATCGCCGACCCCTTGGAGGACGCTCTGCACCTTGTGCAGGAGGATGGACAACAGAGATAAGGGACATGCTGCAGGAAATGAGATCATTGTAGAGTGCGATAGTCCTTGGTGCTTTCCTGTAGTCCTGGTGAAGAAGAACGGCGAACTTTGCTTCAGCGTGGACTATTCGGAAGCCCAACGCCTCGCCCGAAATGACGGCTTTCTCTTACCCCGGATTGATCACTCTGTATAGTCTTGTTTGTGCCAGTGGTTCTTGAAGTTGGACTTGAAATCGAGGTGGTTCTAAGTCCCAGAGACAAGAACAGAACCTCATTCTCAACAGGCTAAGGGCTTCGCCAGTTTACAGTTATGTCTTTTCGCCTGTGCAACACGCCGCATAACTTCCACCGTCTCATGGACTCGGTGATGACGATCATCTTGATTCGCAGCATCTTTGAAACTCATCTGGTGAACCCCAGCAAGATGTTATAGATATTACAGGCGACCAAGACAAAGCAAGAAGGTTCACTACTTGGGTCACGTGGTCTCAGCAACAGGGGTGGCTACGGACCCGAAAAAGACTGAAGCTCTGAGGGACTGGCGTCATCGAAGGGTAAACGAGAGTTGTTCCGTTTTCTGGGTTTGTGTGTAGCCACTACAGAAGCTTCTGCATCATCGTGAAGAACACAGGTGTCATATGTAAACGGAAGAGCCGAGGGCTTATTCCAGGCACTTTGCGATGTGTCCCACAATCTAATATGTCGTTTATTGTGGACACTGACGCCAGCGAAAGCAGCATTGCAGGCATAGGTTCAGGACGGACAGGATCAACTACAGCAAGACGCCCTGAAGAACTACAGCATTATACTGTGTGAGCTCCTGGCACGGTCCATCTGAGGACTGAACGCTTCTCCCTCACCTGGCCGTTAAAGTTCAAGAATCTGGAGCCCGTTGGCCCAGGAGTGCAACCTCACTTAAGAACAGAGCCACTGCAGTGCAAATCCCTGGTCGAGAAGACCTTGGGCATGGAGAAGGAGTCCACTGCAGCTGTCTGTATGATTTCGACGAGGATTTTGCAGACTTGCCTAGTTAGAGCCGCTTCTCCGATAAAGCAAGCAAGGACGACACCAAGCTGGAAGGACAAAATACTCAAAAGTAGCGATTATAGGTGCTGTTGGACACAATGAACTCGCTGAGGATCAATGACGGTGTGTTGTACCGGATCAGGGAGTCCCTGGTTCTTCCTCGGAGTAAGGTTATGGAAGTCCTGGAGGAGGTACATTCAAGAAAACATCTTGGACCCAACCGCATGATCGACAAGCTGCGACAGCGAGGCTACGGACAGGATCTGCTGGTGGTCAGTGGCTGGAGGTGATCGGAGTCCTTAACCAGCAGGCCCTGAAACTACACAGCGATCAGGTCAGAAACTTCGAGCCCAACCTGATGAGAGAATCCCGACGCCTCTGCACCATCAGTCGGACGGAATCGTCGAGCGAACATCCGAGGAAGGGAGGTCGAGGGACTGGCATGTCAGGATGCCGCACTTGTTAGCCTATTTCTCATCTACTCATGACACCGTCAGCTAGTTTAGTCTTCCAAAGAGATTTTCGTCCTCCGGCAACCCGATGTTTAACAGTTCCTCTGAGTCAGGACAAGGAGAACCTTGTGGACCGCCTTGCTACAACCAAGTAGCGAGCAATCGAATGAAGACCGCCAAGCCAGGTACCAGCAGGGTGGCTTAGTGTGGCTGCACCGCCCTACTTGTAGCATAGGGCGCTGCAACAACCAAGGGAAGAACCGCAGCTCGTGGTGAAGACGCTCAACTATGTAATTTACCAGACTTCTCCGAGACAGGATGATGGTACATTGGGATTTTCTGGTCGGGACGACCAGAGCTGAGGAGGAGACAGTGTAACGGCGGCTCAACGCGCATCTAATAAACAAATACAACAATAGGTAGGCCAGAAGAAACACCGATTGTACACTTTTGGAGACACTTTCAACTGCCACCTTGACGAGAAGTTTCTCCATAAAAGTTGTATTTGTCAGAGAATTCGGCGACATTTCTATAGACTATACAAGTGAGAGAGCACAGACAGAGGAACAATTAGCTTTCAAGTGTTGAAGGACTTTCCGAGTTGAGAGTTCGGAAAGCGTGATCGTGAAAACCAGTTGTTGTGAAAAAGAGAGAATAGAAAGACAGTGAAGTGTGAGTCAAGTTTAAGAGATAACAGAACAGTTGTGAGTTACCAGGTCACGACAAGTGTAAATAATGCTAACAGAGAACTGTGATTGAATTTCAAAGGAAATAAAGTGGCAGAAAAAATAACCAAAAGTAGCGTTTGTAATGTTACATTTAATTTCTATGAAAACTTAAGTTATCAGCATGTATTAAGGCATACATGTCTTCTAATTTAATCTCGACAGTTAATTACTTTATTACAATAAGTGTAAAAGTTCACAAAAATGTTTCACCTTGTGACGGTACATTGCTGTGCCGCGGCACACCGGTTGCGGAACAGTGTCCTAGAGAGCTAGTGTCACTACAAGGCGGGTTCTATGTGATGACTTTGATATTCCGTTTGCTTTACTGTCAAACAAGTAAACAGACGAATACCGACTTCTTAATTGACAAAAGTACGAGTATTTGAAAATTCAAACTAATAATAGAGAATATCTCGAAAATGGTTATCTCCAAAGGAAACATTTCTTTAACGTAACTAAAGATGAAACAATTCCTTGAATGGAAGCGATGTTGGCTACGGATAAACTATAGCTGACTCTGAACTTTGCACCCGGTCAGAGGTCAACAGGGGCAGGTTCCGGGTGCAGAGAACCGCCTCCCAATGACGTAGTAATGTTTATATGGCGCTGATATCTTGGTTACGAAGGAATTGTTTTACCTTTAGACATAACCTCATTGTTTCAACAAGAACTGTACTTTTTGTAATTAACATTTTGCCTTTTTATTACGGTTTACTAGTTATACAAAATTCATTCAGAATGAAGACAACTTTAGAGGATATTACTGGAAAATTCACGAAACTTTCTTGAAACTGCTCGTGTCGCATCCCTGAAGCGTATTAAACTTAAATATCAAATGTGGTTATTAACCTACTTTTCCTTTTTGAGTTATGGTGCTCACAGACACTTACACACATTGGGTGAAATACAATTCTTCCATACTTACTGTACATAGTAGAGAAAGTAACATTTGAGGTTATGTTGTTTATTTTACGCGCATATTTCAGAATTAAGGAACACAATGTTGTTTGTTGCTACGCTACGAGGTTTAGCAGCGGGAGTCTTCTGTTTTCCAGCCAAAGTAAACACAGCGCATTGCATTTGTTTCTTCTACGCCCCCAGTTCATTGAGCGTTTTCCATTGTTTTTGCAGTGCTGCCAATCTCGTACTTCTGGTTGGTGCTGCCACCTTACTATTACCAAAATTGGTGCCCTGTTGACATTACTATCTTTATTTTTTGTGCATTCCTGTCATTAAAACGTCATTCTTTGTGTTGTTTCTGGGTTTTGTGTTTACGTATTATTGTTATTGTGGTGTACATGTAATTGTGTTTTGGGGAAGGAAGGTGGACGTGTTTGTTGACATTGCACATATAACGTAAGTTAGTTATGTCGTTGCAAAGCTCTAGAAATTAAATTAATTTTGATTGCAGAGCTAAAGAAAACAGAGATTTGAAACACGTCATTTGCATGATGTAAATATCGATATATCTCGATATGGGAACGAATCCCGGGACTCGGGGGTGGGGTTGGGCACAGACACATGCGCCTTGCTACTTTGGTCTATCTAATCGATCAGCATGCAGAAATAATAAAAAAGGGAAGGGTAGAGGGGGGCGTCGCGAGCGCGGATTGGGGAGTTTCGTCCTCGGCGACGGCGTCTGCGTTCTCATCGATTGAGTGCGGTGCGGAGGGGGGCCGCATTTCCCGGACAGCAGGGCAGTTAGACGGCAGGCGGTGTTCGGGGCTGGCGTGTTCCTGGAACATCACCACCGGTGAGTTGGTAGTTGTTACTTTGCTGTTGTTGCATGACTCAGTCAGTCACTCCAACTGCTTGTACTTCGAGGCCGGCCGTGTCTCTTCCTTGTAAGTAAACCACTAGCACTAAGTGTTGCAGTTTTACCCACAAGCCCTTGCGCGACGCGATCAACGTACCACATCGATTGGAGTTGACAGACACCCCACCCCACTGCCCTTCAATATCAGTCAGTGTTTTATACTAACATTTCCTCTATCTCTACATCTTGTGGATTTAAGGGCCCTCAAAACGTATATTTCTGCTAAAATCTCGACATCCAATTTTTGGGTAAAATGCAGTACTTCCTCTACTTACTATACGTAGTAGAGAAAGCAAAAAGTTAGAATAAACAGAACTTCACTAAATAATCACAGAAAATTGAAGATACACATTTCATTTCTCATAAAAATATATTACACACATTTAGAAAATAGAACATTTCGAGAATTGTTGCACATAAGCGGTACTTTGGGGTGGGGAATTCTGCTGTAAATGCTCAAAGCATTTAAGTAACCCTTATGTTTCACTTTCGCTGGTACAGTATCGCACCCAAAGCTTCGACACTGACACTGGCTAAGTGCAAGGATCTGTGCGCGCGCGTAACTCAAAAACAACTTTACCACATTACAAAGTACCTACCCTTTACATGAAACAACATTCAAAAAGTCGTCCAAGTTATCTTTATCCTTTTGTATAACTGGTAAACTGTAAGAGATACACAAAATATAGATCTCTAAAACACATAATTTATGTCAAATACTTTTTTTTTTTTTTTTTTTTTTTTGGGAGTAGCCATTTCCGAGATATACCCTGTTTTGGTTTGAATCCCCAGATACTTACGCTTTTGTCAAATAGGAAGTTGTTATTTCTTTTTTATAACTTCAGTCATCACATAGTAAACAGTAGAAGAATAGGTGGGGAACGCAGCGGCCGGGCGGTAGATCTTGGCCCCTAAGGGGATTACTTCACAACAGTAGTTGCAGAAACTTATGTGAGTGTAACACATTCTTTGTGTTAGTTCTCCTGTTCACACACACACACACACACACACACACACACACACACACACACACACACACACACACACACACACTGACCTTTTACTGAAAACGTTTCGTTTTTGTGATTGAGATTGTCTCAAAACATGCAGTTCCGGTGAAATCTGGATATCGAATTATTCAGTGGAGTGACACCGTTTGACATTCCGTCCACAAAAGTGGAAATATAAATATAATTGCCACTGACACACGCACACGAGGAATTCCCTGTTTGAGCTTATAACATGTCTACTATTTCTTTTTCCCCTTGATTTACGTGCCACCTTTAACATCTGTTGGTATAACCATCGCTTTGTTTACGCTGGGTTTCCTTTATAAACATTAAAATCATACACATCCACACTCTAGCGAAGATACGGAATAATCCTAATTAAAAAAACAACTTTCCAAACTTCCAGCCGGGAATCGAAGTCGTGATCTGTGGGTTTGGAGGTTAGCATGCCAACCCCAGACTACTTGGGCAGTCATTAACATTTCTGTTTGTTGTATTTCATATAGTTCTGGAGATTATTCGGTCCTCTGTCCCTGTGTTATTCACTCAAATAACATAACCTCTTCTGTTATTGCACAGTTCCAGTCCAATGTAATACGCATGTTCATATGTTTGTAGACGAATAATCGGTAATGGTGGATCACACGTCACTTCCGCTTTCCCTCCTTTGAAGCTTTAATCTGTTTATAGTATGATATATGTACCCACCTACTTGATATCCATTACTAGATAGTTCTATTCTTAATGAACTACGTTAAATTCGTTTCCCTCACAAAACAATACAGCGTTTACGGTCGTGAACTTGATGGTGATTTTAGCAAACACTCTCACTCTTGCACAAACCGGAACACAATGTGTAGGTACTTGGCAAATGTTTGCTCTTAATCTTGGTTTTCAGCGATTCAATGCTACGTTTAGTACATCTTAGTGCACAGGAGGGTATAAACAGATTAGGGCTTGCAGGGAAATAAAAATAGAAGCGAAGTCGAGGGACCCTTTAATTCCTCTATTCCCAATAAAGTAATTTTGCAGGTCTGCCACATTAACTCTCGTAACGCACCAAATACATCTGCAGACATGCCAACCAATCTCTTTGTCTGAAAATGCTCATACGACTAAGTACATATTTAATACAGAAATCTTATGCGTTATACTCACACGATATTCTCTACTCTCTCTCTCTCTTATACTAACGATTCTTGCGAACTCGCTCATCCATCTGACTACTTCGTGATAAACATTTGTAAAGTTGTTTCTTCATTGTGTATTTCTGTGTAGATACAATGTGAATATAATACACTTAAGTGTTTTAAGAACTCTCCGCTCTGTGATCACTTTGACACTATTGTATTTCCGTGTCCAGGACATAAAAACTTACTCTTTCAGAAAAATATAACTGTTTAAAAATTCAAACCATTAACAAGGATTACCTCGGAAATGGTTATCCGCTAACAAATTTATCCGAAGTGACAAGTGTGTAGTATTACAGTTCATTACTTATACAAAACTCATCCAGAATTAAGACTATTGACATATACATTTAATTTCTTATGAAAATATCTTAAATACCTATATGCTATTTTAATCATTATCCTTAGTCATTTTTGAGAGAATTAAAAATTTTCAAAAATATTCCAGGTAAAGGGTAGTTTAGGGTGGAGGGACTTTGTTGAACATTTTTGGGTCGCATCCTTGAAAGATGTTGAACTTAAATATCAAGTTTGGTGCTTAAGCAAACATTCCTTCACGAGTTATGTTGTTCACAGACACACACACACACCACACACACACACACACACACAGCTATTTGTAAAAAGGCTAGTTGTACTCAGCGGACGTTACAACGCCAATTTTGGTATATAATTTTCAAACGGAAGGTAATAACTAATACTTACGTGGTGGGGAAAATATAAAGTTTTGTTTTATTTGGATATTATGAAAGAATCTGCTTGGTTACTAAGTTAAAGTAAAACTTTCATGCAGTTTTATTGATTTATTTTCGTTTATTTTGTAAAGTCAATCCCATTTATTAATATGGAGGAGGAAACACTTCATTTTTAACAACAAAGCGTAACGTGATATAACATTCCCTACCTATACTTTGTACAAATGGTTTCCTTGTAGTAAATGTTGGAAACATGTAAGACTATGTATATGCAGATATCGCGATATCACTTTAAATACAATACAAAATTTCTTTTTAATGAACAGGATTAGAGAATCTGCCCAGTGATAATTCAATATAACGAACATCACCTAAATGTATGATAGTGTAACAAAATTACTCCAAACACACTCAAAACAGGATTTAAACGTGACCAAAGTTAGTGTCTACTAGGCGTGGCTATGGAGCGAGCTGCAGTGACGTCAGTCTCCTGGTCCAGTCATGGCCCAATGAAGTAATACATCCACATTCTAAACAACCAACAACCATACAAAAGATAGTTATATCACGATGGTATACGTAACTCCGATGCGCGCCGTAACCTGTCGTTTTCTTTAGCCACGCTACTAGGAATGTGACGTCATACAACAGAACATTAAACATCAGCAATTCTTCCCGCACGAAAGCTCGGCGTTTAACATTAGTATGTATGGTGTTGAAGGCGACCTATACAATAAACACTAGTTTCGATTCATGGTGGCTAGACGGACGTGCTTGTGGTAAAGGATGGGGATGGCCCACCTAAAGTAAGTGGTGATGGTGAGCTTATATATAACTGCAACTGCTCGCAGTATCTTTCTTGTTTCTGAAAGAAAAGCTACAATATTCCTGAAGTAAACAAATATATTTATCTTAAGAAGTAGATACAAATAGTTGAAACTCATGTTTTTAATTATTTATTTAAGCTCTTTTGACAATAGCTGTTACCTTGGATAAAAATGCGGATGAATACCACTTTACAAATGTGAAACTATGCACATCTACAGTAGAGTTTTGTATCTTCTTGTTGCGTGTTTGTTGTGTTGTGGCCAGCCTATAGGGATGTGTAACGTGCAGCTTAATGGTTTTATTAGGCCATTTCAGGTTCTATTTTGTATGTACATGTGTTTAATTTAATGGATAGGGGAGGTATTGTATTACACCCAAAAATTATACGTCGAGATTTCACTGGAAACGTGTTTTGAGGCCCCCTGAATACAGAAAGAGCTCCATGTCTGTCAGTCTGTGGACAGCATAACTCAAAAATGAAATCTGGGTTAAAAACAAAAGTTGGTATTTAAGTTTAACGTCTCTCAAGGATGCGACACTGTAAACTACCCTTTACATCGAACATTTTTAGAAAATCTTTATTTTCTCGAAAATGGCTCTAACGATTTTAATTAAAATGTAATATATTTAAGATATTTTTACGGCAAATCAAATGTATAATTTGAATTTTCTGTCTATGGCCATGTAGTTCTGTTTACTCTGGATGATAAAACGTAAGAGATAGACCAAATCTTACTGTACAAAAAATGTAGATCTCGTTAAAACACACGTAATCACTTTTTTATCTCTTGGCCGTGCAGAGAGTACGGAATATCAAAGCCTTCATATACCGACTGGCTTTAAAAGATTTGACTATCACTTAAGTCTACCATACTGCCATATTCCCCTTGTACCTACAAGGAAATCAGCAATAAGATAATTTGTACAAATGCTTATCTCAACTAACACGAAGAAGATATCGTAGGAATGGTTAGTACAAGAGTAGAGAAAGTCATGTGAGTTTAGCACATCGGATTCCTTTTATCTTAATGCGTCCTTTGGGACTGGGATATCTTTTTCAGGGATATAAAACAGAAACGATTATTTTCTTTGCATTATAAAGCTTTCGAACTAAAATAGTTTAATAAATGTTATATTTTAAGTACGTTGGTAGCCTTTGGTTTGACTGGCTGTAAAACACTCCACGTGGAGTCACTTTGGTTCTTCTGCATTTTATCCTTTCTCTTTACTGCTATCAACTTCTCCTTTATGATCATCACTTTTAAAAGTGGATTGGCTAGAAACAAAGTAATTTTTTTTTGAGTGCAGGAAAACCCGTTTTATGGACTTGCAGTGTGTTGGAGGGCACAGTGGGGAGTGTTAACTTCGCCCGAAGGTAGTACCCACCGAAAACGAAGCATTTTTTTTTTTCAAGTGGAGGAAAAATCCATTTATGGAGCCCCATGTGCTGGGATGGCACAGAGGGGGACTGAAGGCTTCACCCGAAGGTACTACCCACTAAAAACCCTCCACCGGACAGAATTTAGGGAGGAAAGGATTGGCAGTACCGCTAATGCACCTGCGGATTAAGGGAGCGGGTTTATTGGCAGGCCACAAGGGCCAAAGCCAGGAGAGAAGTTGCCAGGGCGTAAACATGGCCGAGGCCCTGATTACACCCTTGGGTAGTCAGGTGTGATAATTAAGGAAGTATTAAGGTGAAGGAAATTGAGGGAATTTGTTGTGGTGTTTGTACCGCCGACGTCCATGTTGCGTCGGAGGTGCTGCATTGGCCCCATTAGGCGCGGCGTCTATTGAATATCGCTCCTCCAGCATCGCCTGAAGAGCTGCCACCTCTTCCTTGACGAGCCTTCGGTTCGTTGAACTTTGACTCCAGGGTCCTCTGGTTAGCACCAACCTCGAGCTTGGTAGGCATCAGAGCCTTCGTGCGCGAGTTGTAGTATTCCATGGTGTCCCTGAAGTCGTTGAAGTTCTGTTCGGCGTTGTCAAGTTTGGTGTGTAGATTGGCTATCTCTGCTTGGAGGTCTTCCAGCTTCTGGAGGATCGCCGTAACAGAGGTTGTGGAGAACTCCGGAGTGGCGTCGGCTTTCTTGCTCTGGTCACCACTGTCTGGCGGCAGGCTGGCCCGGCGCTGACCGGTGGTGACCGCGGCTTTCGGCTGCGACGGTGTTGGTTGCTTCCTAGACGGGCAGCAAGCTTGCCCGGTGTAGTGATCCTGCCCCCAGCAGAAAGCGCAGAAGCGGCGGCGTCGTGTGAGGACGTGCTGGGTGCAGGAAGTCGTTGTGTTGGGTGCCCCGCAGTAGTGGTACCAGGGAGGTGTAGTGCATCCAGCTTCATTGTGGCCGTAGAGGCAACAGCGTCGGCAGGGTGGAGTGAATTCGGCTCCAGAGGCTCCAGAGGCAGTTCGAGGCACGTGTATGACGTCAACCAAGGCGCATAGTCGCTTTCTTCTGTTCCGATAATGTCTGTCAAACCCCAGAGCTGCAGCATCTTTACTTCTTATTTCGTAGTAAACTCCTTTGCAGTGAGAATATGATAAAAAGTTGTTTTCTTATCTTTATTTACTTCAAACATTAAAATCACCAATAAAAGGTGCACAAAAAATAAATGCAATAGCGTAACAAATAAACATGAGGTGACATCTGTGTTATACCAGGGAAACTACTAGTAGATTCAGACAACGAAACCGTTCCCAATGGGTTCAATAACAAAAGTTCATATTTAAGTTTTGTATCGCTTAAGAATATGAAATGAAAATTTGTTTTACATATAAATCGTATAGTTTTTTTACTTTGTCTATCACTACATATCTCAGTAGTGTGTGTGCGTGTGTGTGTGTGTGTGTGTGTGTGTGTGTGTGTGTGTGTGTGTGTGTGTATGTGTGTGTGTGTGGTTTTAACATTAGCTATAATTTAGTGTTTTAAAGCACGGGTCGGCAAATGTGCACCGATATGACGCAATACCACAAGAAAGGTACACTGCTTCAAACAACACGCGTATAAAGGTACACAAGCAGCGGAGTACGAGACCACGAGAACGCAAAGTTAAAATACAGTTCTAATACAGAAGGTTTTATGATTTCAAAGTAATAAACAACAATTTTCAACTTTTTGCAAATCCTTTTACGTGGACATTCAATTAGGAATTGAGGTTGTGAATTTACAAACACAATTTTGGAATCACAATTACAAAGTAAAGCTCGTTTAGGTTTATTTATAAAAGTGGACATGCAAAATTTCTCTCCTCAGTAATATGCTAGAGATATTAATCCAACATATATCTGTGTGAGCAATTTTTTGTCTAAAGTGAAGTTTATAACATTTAAAAGCAGATCGTGACTTATAGATAAAACTCTCTGTTTATGTATGTACTTCGGATTAACGTTAAATATATGTGAAACTGTAAAGCTGTATTTATGTATTTAACGTATGTATATAAAATCAAACGTGCGTCAGAGAAGTTATCGCTGCGGATTCCGAAATCCCTTGTTCCAACCGTGCATTACATATGTGCGTGCCGGGTTGCGTTCCGTGACGTCACCGTTGCTGTGGTGGCGAAAACCAATTTTAAAGGATGGACGTTGTTAATACTCGTAGTTCTAATGGTTTAACAATCGCCACTTGAGCATTCTGCATGTCCGAAAATGCACGAAGTTTGACAACGAACGACTGCGACAATTCTTAACATTGTTAATACAGAGGATATGCAACCATCTGTGTACTGGGATGAAGGAACATTCCTGCGCATGCGCTAAATTCCTCCATAGTGCTGCAAGGCTTTTACCACCAGAGCCCCAGCACACTTCAACATCGCATGGATTGGTAGAAGTGGACCAGTTTCATGGCCACATCTCACACGTTTGGACTGTTTTTGTGAATAAGATGTGCAAACTACCTTATTGGGTCTTGTACCTACACAGTTCGTATAATGTAGACAGCTCGATGTTGGGTTTATCTCAGCGTCCAACCCGTACATTTCCAGGCTCACAGGCGCTCCTATTGTTGTCTGTGTCTGTGTTTATTGGAATAGGTACTCTGTATCTGTCAACAGTATAACTAAAAAATCTGATGTGTTACACTCACATGACTTTCTCTACTCTTGTACTAACCATTCTTACAAACTCTTATTCCTATATCTTCTTCGTGTTAGTTAAAATAAACATTTGTACAAATCATCCTATTGCTTATTTCCTTGTAGGTACAAGGGGAGTATTAGAATACAGTAGGCTTTGTGCGATAGTCAAATGTTTGCGATTCCGTTCTCTTTGCACACTTAACATATAAAAAAATGAACAACGATGATCCATTTCACGAAAGTTCTAAGTTTTTCGAAACTCACACACATAACAAGGAATATCTCCGAAATGGTTCACTCTACAAGAAAATTTATTCAGACATAAATTGTGTATTTTAGCAAGATCTACATTTTTTGTATAGTATAATTTGACCTATCTCTAACGGTTTACCAGTTATGCAAAATTCATCCAGAGTAAATACGACTACAGGGGCTATAGCCAGAAAATTCAAGATATACATTTCATTTATCATCAAAATATCTGAAACATATGACATTTTAATCAAAATCGTTAGAGCTGTTTTCAAGAAAATCAAAATTTCAGAAAAAATTTCCATGTAAAGGGTAGTTTAGTGTACGGCTATTTTCATCAAAATATTCGTGTCGCGTCCTTGAAAGACATTAAACTTAAATACCAACTTTGGTTTTTAACCGACTTTTCGTTTTTGAGCTATGCTGTCCACAGACTGACACACAGACCTTTTTCTAAAAATTCTTTTTTTGGATTCAGGGGACCTCAAAACATGTATTTCCGGTGAAATATCGACATGGAATACAATACTTCCCCTACTTACTAGTAGAGAAACTAAAAATGTGTGTACCTACACAAAGTGTATATATAAGAAACAAATTCGACGTGCACGAAACTATTTCCGAGATATTGCTTTGAATGTTTTATGCTTGCACTACTCTGCAATATAAGCAATACAGTACAAAGGCTTATCTCGACTGATATAAAGTACATAGAGAAATAGATTCTTTTATTTTGTGAAAAATAGTTCTAAGGTGTATCATTATGTAAACTCCTGATTTCTATGTAAAACAAATGTTCATTTCATATTCTTAAGCGATACAAAACTTAAATATAAACCTTTGTTATTGAACCCATTGGGAACGGTTTCGTTGTCTGAATCTGCTAGTAGTTTCCCTGGAGTAACACAGATGTCACCTCATGTTTATTTGTTAAGCTATTGCATTTATTTTCTGTGCACTTTTTATTGGTGACTTTGATGTTTGAAGTAAATAAAGATAAGAAAACAACTTTTTTTATAATATTCTCACTGCAAAGGAGTTTACTATTGGCTACATTACCAGGTGGTTCAGCTGTTCTTTACAATATTTTACACTCTGAAAGCAACAAGGTCGAAATTAGCGTGCTTCTGGGCCATTTGATAGCCATACAAATCTAGCCTGCTTTTCATGGGAAAATAGACCTTAGCAGCGCATGCTTTTGGAATGGACTGCTGCTAAGGTCTATTTTCGCATGAAGAGCAGGCTACATGCGCGGTAATTTGGACCTTGTTGCTGTCAGAGCAAGAACTGTTGTCTATAATAAGGAACAGGGGAAGCATCTGCTATTCTGCATGACAAATAAAACGTATATTAAGGAAATTGAAGCTATTAACAGTGAAGCAACAAGATTCTAAAGTAAGAACAAATTAGAAACTAAAAACTTCACTTATCTTAGTAATATTGCAAGTTGTTTTACTTTGTCTACTGGTAAGTACCGGAAGTATTGTATCCCACCCAAAAATTCGATGTCGAGATTTCACCGGAAATACATGTTTTGAGACCCCCTGAATCCAAAAAAAGCATTTTTAGAAAAAGGTCCGTGTGTGTGTGTGTGTGTGTGTGTGTGTGTGTGTGTGTGTGTGTGTGTGTGTGTGTGTGTGTGTGTGTGTGTGTGTGTATGTGTGTGTGTGTGTCTGTGTGTCAGTCTGTGGACAGCATAGCTCAAAAACGAAAAGCCGGTTAAAAACCAAAGTTGGTATTTAAGTTTAATGTCTTTCAAGGACGTGACACGAAGATTTTGAAGAAAATAGCCCCACCCTAAACTACCCTTTACATGGAAACTTTTTCGAAACTTTTGATTTTCTTGAAAATGGCTCTAACGATTTTTATTAAAATGTTATATGTTTGAGATATTTTGATGACAAATGAAATGTATATCTGGAATTTTCTGGTTATAGCCCCTGTAGTCGTATTTACTCTGGACGACTTTTGCATAACTGGTAAACCGTTAGAGATAGACCAAATTATACTCTACAAAAAATGTAGATCTTGCTAAAATACACAATTAATGTCTCGATAAATTTTCTTGTAGGGTGAACCATTTCGGAGATATTCCTTGTTATGTTTGTAAGTTTCGGAAAACTTAGAACTTTCGTGAAATGGATCATCGTTGTTCATTTTTTTATATGTTAAGTGTGCAAAGACAATAGGATCTCAAATATTTGACTATCACTCAAGGTCTACTGTTTTCTAATGTTCCCCTTGCACCTACAAGGAAATAACCAATAAGATAATTTGTGCAAATGCTTATTTTAACTAACACGAAGAAGATATAGGAATAAGAGTTTGTAAGAATGGTTAGTACAAAAGTAGAGAAAGTCATGTGAGTGTAACACAGCAGATTTTTTCAAACACTTACTCGAGTCTCGAGTTGACTCCAACTCATTCTCAAAGTTTTGAGAATGATATTCTTGAAAACGTATATATTTAACTTGCTGGCAATAGTCTGAATTCATTCTAAAAGAACTCTTTGTGATTGGTAAACCTAAGAGATAAAAAATGTTACAGTTTAAACCGGAACTACTAACGGACAAGGCTTATAACTTAATTAAAAGTCCTATATTATAAAAATATTTCTCCTTTTCCTTTATGTTTTACAGTGTATAAGACCACGCTCGGGTTATACTGTTGCCTGAATGTGTGGTGCAATTTATACATCCCAAGAGATGTTTTCAGTTATGAATTTAAATAAAAGTAGTCTGAATTTTACTGTCAAATGTATTGTATTGAATATTGGTAAATGCATTGCCGTAAAACGATGTTAAAAGTGTACCTAAATGGTGTGTTTGTGTTCACAAAATTATAATTAATAGTAATTGTTTAGGTGAGCTGTACGCTGAGGAGCCCCACCGCAATACCTTGTTGGTTCTACTTCACCACTCCGGTGCCCAGCTCAGCACCGCCGCTACTGTCGATGTCGGCACTTCAGTTGCTGCATTAAACAATTAGATAATGGTATTTTTAACAACCATTGGGTATTATTTGTTATTGCTCTAGATTTTGAAGTACTTATATAAGGTGTTTTTTGAGATAAACTTATATCCTGTTTGTTCAAATTACGACGTTACATATATAAATTTCTATAGCGTCAATACGCCACTGGCGCATATAGGAGGGCTGGAGAGAAAAAGTGGCAACAGTGTACAGGGATTTTTGTTCGAGCTGCGGTTGGCAACACAGTGCTATACAACTCCGGTGGCAGGTGCTCCAGTGATAAAAGTGGCGGAGATGTTTATCAAGTTCAAAATGGTTAAAGATCGAAGTGGCTGGAGGGAATGTCACTCTGGGCTATGTGAAGCGTGCTGTGCCACATCGGACTGTGGCACGTTGGGCTGCAGGACGTGACAGTGTGTACCAACACAAGCCCTCCTGTAGGATCAACTTCGTCCAGCACTGCGCCCAACTTATGAGACAGGGGTCCATCCTGTGCCCTGCACCATCATACTATGTTTTACAATAAAAAGCAACGTTCATGCAAGTTCAGTGAAATGTAACCTTATCGTTCACACATGCAACTTCACCTATTCTTTTATGTGGGCCCTCCCCATCCTTTAGCAACTCTGACATTCTCCATGCATCTCTTTGTGTAGTAGGCATTTAAAACCGGAGAAATAAAGGCAGAGGGTTAAAAGTATATATATATACCAGGTGAGTCAGCTGCCGCTTATTCTCGAGTTTTATGCAATCCGCATTTTATAGTCCAACATGAAAACATCGACCCCATTACTTGGTTCTACCCGCGTATTTAACATGGATGTTAAACACTGGATGAAATTATCTCGTCTTTTAATATATTCGCAATTAGACAGCTGACGTTTGCACTTCTGCAAATGTTCACTGGAACCAGCGAGTATGTTTAGCTCACACGTGACTAGGTAGCTCAGTTGGAACGGGCGCAAGACTCCGAAGTAATCTGTCTGCTGTGAAGGTGGTTCGAATCACCTGCGTGTACTATTTTTTTTTTACCGTGCAATCCTCACAATTTACAAATTATTATTCTGAAAACTGTTATTATATTCATTTTTATTGTTTTATTTATGTTTTATGGCATTATTTGAGTTTCTTTATTGGTGAACTACAATTATGCAGTTGTTTAAACACACCTATAGGTAGGTGCAATTGAAATAATGATCATTCATACACATTGGAACACAGAAAGCAAGGGAATTACATTGTCACTGTTTAACATGGAAGTTAAACTCAATTTTGCAGACTTTTCTTTTAAATAAACCCAGAGAAAGACGTCAAGGGGTGTCAGATCAGGTGATCTGGCAGGCCAGGGGACTGGTCCTTGTCTTCCTATCCAATGACCAGGATGTGCAGCATTCAAATGATTGCAGACGATCCTCGACCGATTCGGAGGAGCGCCATCGTGTTGAAACCACATCGTCATTCGCTCCTGTAGTGGTACATTCCCTAATAAGGGGTGAGCTACGGAGGAATTCCAGGTAGCGTGCTCCTGTTAGATGCCCCTCGATGAATAATGGTCCAACAAGCTGGTATCCCAAGACATTTCACCCCACTGCTCTTGGAATGCTGCCTCCCTTACCCAATGAGGATTATCAACACTCCTATGGCGTATATTGTGACGATTTTCAGTTCCATTGTTGTGGAATTTTGATTCGTCAGAAAACAATATCCTGGATGCGGATTCCACATCACTTGCTACTCGCAACCATTCACAAAAGGTTACTCGAGCTTCGAAATCTCTCCCGTGAAGTGCAAACGATATCTACGGAAGGAACTGTTCAATATTCGCACTACAGAAGATTGGTTGATGTTCACCTCCTGAGCAACAGCCCGTGTACTTGTATGCGGATTGTTCTGGGTGGCGTTCAAAACTGCTTCTGTATTAACGCCCGATGTTGCTGGTGCGTGTCTATTCTTGCAAGTGACGCTGTTACACGCAGACGCCTTTCAACATTCCGGAAGGTGTTTGCTATTGGTTGTCGTCTGTTCGGATATCTCTCCCGATATAGATGCTGAGCCGCTGCTGTATTTGTTCTTGCTTCTCCGCATATCTACGTACTCGTCTGTCGAATACATAGTGAAAGACTGGCACAAAATATCGTGCGACAGCTTACGTGTGGTGAATGCAGGGGTCGACATTCGCAACACACTACATCATGTCAGTCCAATGGTGCAGAAGTCATTATATCTGTTCAATTACAAAATGCAGACAACCAAAAACGATTTAAATTATGTCCTAAACCCTCAGGGACTTTATAATTAGGTTATTGCCAATTCGGTTTCCAAGTTTTGATGAACATAAAAAAAAAATATTTACAATGCTGAGACTCGAACCTGGGTCATTGGGGGTTAGCGGAGAGTACACGTCACAATCCTATTCAGCTATGGAGACTTGACTATAAGGACGTACCACGTGCAATACTAGGACTTGTATGCCTGGCGCTATGTCATTGCCACCTCGCAAGTTTTCGGGCTTGATTTAGCCTTTTAAGACAGTTTTAATCATTAGCTGGGCGTTTTAATTTTATTACTTAAATGGCAGAAGCTGTTATGCATATTAATTGTGATGCACGAGGCGTAGCTCACGCAAAAATGTAAATAAACTGTTGTTTAATAATATGTCCGTTTTGACTGTACGGATCAATGATGGATGAGGCGTGTCTAAATTTTTCCTAATTTTTGGCAGCCAATCCCTGCTCTAAGTACAAGAATCCACCATTTTCCTTTTAGCTGACGTTGTTAGTGTACTCATATGATAGGTCCATTTTTTTCCAGGCGTTTACTGAATTACGCTGCTATGTATACTCTAATAAAAAGTTTGTAAAATCTGCCGGAAACCGGAATTCGCTCTCAGTAAACGAGTCGTATGTTTTTGAGGTGTACTTTAACGAGGAGTACGTTCTGTCCCTTAAACCACTGTTGCTCTCAATTTTGGCATTCCTCTCTTTAAGAACGTCAAGCAATACATTTTAGTAAGCGCAAAACTGGACTAAGACGCACATGCCGTTAGATGGGTGGATAAAACCTTCCAAACAAATAAGGCGCGGCTGACACACCTGGTATATATAGCCCCATACAATGAAGCAGTTTCATCAGGTTTTGATTTTCCACATAATCCTCAATATCCCGTGCATAATTTCTCAGAAAAATTGCCTACATCCAAGAAGCTAGGGTTTTATTCTCTGAGTCACGCTAGCGATAATCATGAATTGAGGAAAACAACCCTAAATTACGTTTTGATGCCACACTGCTAGTGAACATTCAGATATTTCGGCGTTCTAAGACGAGGTATATCATTTCAATCAGAGCAAGCGGCTACTGCGCATGTACATATACCATTCTACCCAGGGAGAAATGGACAAGGTGGCCATAGCAGCCCCTACGGCAACTTCCCGGGAGTGCCATGGAGCAAGCATCTGTGCCACCTGTCCGCATTCGCCGGAACGTACCGTGCTCACATATACCAGCCAAAGATGAAAGAGAGGGTCTTCTATTTGTCTGTCAGGGAACACAGGAACCTATGTACCAGACAGAGTGAACACCTGCAAGTATGAGAGTGAAGAAGTGATTACCCTCCCCTTATGTAGGACTTACAAGTCAGGGTCTAGAGTGAGACGTCTGTCAGGGAACACAGGAACCTATGTACCAGAGTGAACACCTGCAAGTATGAGAGTGAGGAAGTGATTACCCTCCCCTTATGTAGGACTTACAAGACAGTGTCTAGAGTCAGACGTCTGTCAGAGAACACAGGAACCTATGTACCAGACAGTGAACACCTGCAAGTATGAGAGCGAGGAAGTGATTACCCTCCCCTTATGTAGGACTTACAAGACAGTGTCTAGAGTCAGACGTCTGTCAGGGAACACAGGAACCTATGTACCAGACAGTGAACACCTGCAAGTATGAGAGTGAGGAAGTGATTACCCTCCCCTTATGTAGAACTTACAAGACAGTGTCTAGAGTGAGACGTCTGTCAGGGAACACAGGAACCTATGTACCAGACAGAGTGAACACCTGCAAGTATGAGAGTGAGGAAGTGATTACCCTCCCCTTATGTAGGACTTACAAGACAGTGTCTAGAGTCAGACATCTGTCAGGGAACACAGGAACCTATGTACCAGACAGAGTGAACACCTGCAAGTATGAGAGTGAGGAAGTGATTACCCTCCCCTTATGTAGGACTTACAAGACAGTGTCTAGAGTCAGACATCTGTCAGGGAACACAGGAACCTATGTACCAGACAGCGTGAACACCTGCAAGTATGAGAGTGAGGAAGTGATTACCCTCCCCTTATGTAGGACTTACAAGACAGTGTCTAGAGTCAGACATCTGTCAGGGAACACAGGAACCTATGTACCAGACAGAGTGAACACCTGCAACTATGAGAGTGAGGAAGTGATTACCCTCTCCTTATGTAGGACTTACAAGCCAGTGTCTAGAGTCAGACGTCTGTCAGGGAACACAGGAAGCTATGTACCAGAGTGAACACCTGCAAGTATGAGAGTGAGGAAGTGATTACCCTCCCCTTATGTAGGACTTACAAGACAGTGTCTAGAGTCAGACGTCTGTTAGGGAACAGAGGAACCTATGTACGAGACAGAGTGAACACCTGCAAGTATGAGAGTGAGGAAGTGATTACCCTCCCCTTATGTAGTACTTGCAAGCCAGTGTCTAGAGTCAACGTCTGTCGGGGAACACAGGAACCTATATACCAGAGTGAACACCTGCAAGTATGAGAGTGAGGAAGTGATTACCCTCCCCTTATGTAGGACTTACAAGACAGTGTCTAGAGTCAGACGTCTGTCAGGGAACACAGGAACCTATGTACCAGACAGAGTGAACACCTGCAAGTATGAGAGTGAGGAAGTGATTACCCTCCCCTTATGTAGGACTTACAAGACAGTGTCTAGAGTCAGACGTCTGTCAGGGAACACAGGAACCTATGTACCAGACAGAGTGAACACCTGCAAGTATGAGAGCGAGGAAGTGATTACCCTCCCCTTATGTAGGACTTACAAGACAGTGTCTAGAGTCAGACGTCTGTCAGGGAACACAGGAACCTATGTACCGGACAGAGTGAACACCTGCAAGTATGAGAGTGAGGAAGTGATTCCCCTCCCCTTATGTAGGACTTACAAGACAGTGTCTAGAGTCAGACGTCTGTCAGGGAACACAGGAACCTATGTACCAGACAGAGTGAACTTCTGCAAGTATGAGAGTGAGGAAGTGAGTTCCCTCCCCTTATGTAGGACTTACAAGCCAGTGTCTAGAGTCAGACGTCTGTCAGGGAACACAGGAACCTATGTACCAGAGTGAACACCTGCAAGTATGAGAGTGAGGATGAGGATGAGGCGAAATCGACGATTGCAAAGATGGTAATGGAGCAATTGATGGAATGAGTGGCAGGGGAAACTGGAGAACCTTGGGAAAACCCGCCCAGGAGTACCATATGCGGGACCCTTGGATTGAGCCCGGGCCGCCTATGTGGTAGGTGAGTGCTCTAACCACTCGACCACCTCTTTCTTAATCCATTATTGACAAAATGAATGTGCAAATACACGCGCGCTATTGATAAAAACGGCTCACATGGACAGATCTTAACATTCTTGCAAATGCTGAAGAGCAAGCTTGATGTATTTCTTCTTTTGACACATCTGGATTCTCCGGTTCCGTTTCGTTAGCCTTGGTGTTGATATATCTCCATTACAAAATAATGCAAGATGGTCAAATCAGGCGATCTGGGAGGCCATGGAATGTGTCTCCCCATAGATCTGTGTGGTTCTCGCTGGAGTACAATACAGTTTCACTCGAACTACAAGCAGAAGGCCACACGACTTACCAGGAGCAGCTAACTCTCACCAAAACATAACCCAGTAACGGAATGAACCGCACGAGACGTAATCTAACGACAGTGCACTAAAATAGAAGCGAAACTCGTTCTACAAGAATCGTTAAGGACCTGGTGTTTTCTGGCAGCACAACACGCATGAAATAGCATACCCTAATGAGCACACACAACTCATATAGGATAACTTAGCCAAATGGTGACCTGCAACATAACCTAAATGTAACTTACAGTGTATAACACATACATATACCGCAATGTTGTGTTATAACGTGCATGAGAGGGAATGCGGACCTAGAGAGTATAACAATACGCACGTCTAGTGTGTTTTAGAGTTAGTACTTGTATATAGGTAAGGCTAGGTCTTATTCGGAGCAACCCCACGACTCGTCCAAAAGTGAACAACCAGTAAGTATGTCAATTTGGTAAAATGACAATAGATAGCGTGCAGGAGGAAACAATTCTGTAAAATAGTCGTGTCTAAATATATTGAGGTTCCTCTGCAGACAGACAGACGGACAGACGGACGGACGATCCAATTAGCATAGTAGTGACTGACTGACTGGCTGACTGACTGACTGGCTGACTGACTGGTCGATACGCCGACAAGTGAGTCACGCGAATTAGTCATAGCCGGCGGCGAGGGTTGGGGAGGGATGGAGAGGGGGGGGGGGCAGGGTGCACAGAAAGGGTGCGATCACACACACAAATCACTAACATCAGGCGTATCACTTGTATTTCATATCAGTCACATGACTTTCTCTACTCTTGCACTGCTCTTACAAACTCTTCATCCTATATGTGAAAATAAGTATTCCAAAACTCACACACATAACAAGGAATATCTCCGAAATGGTTAACCCTACAAGAAGATTTATCGAGACATTAATTGTGTATTTTAGCAAGATCTACATTTTTTGTATAGTATAATTTGGTCTATCTCTAACGGTTTACCAGTTATGCAAAAGTCGTCCAGAGTAAATACGACTACAGGGGCTATAGCGAGAAAATTCAAGATATACATTTCATTTGCCATCAAAATATCTCAAACATATGACATTTTAATCAAAATCGTTAGAGCCATTTTCAAGAAAATCAACATTTTCGAAAACTTTTCGATGTAAAGGGTAGTTTAGGGTTGGGCTATTTTCTTCAAAATCTTCGTCTCGCATCCTTGAAAGACATTAAACTTAAATACCAACTTTCGTTTCTAATCGACTTTTCGTTTTTGAGTTATGCTGTTCACAGACTGACACACAGACGCACACACGGACCTTTTTCTAAAAATGCTTGTTTTGGATTCAGGGGGTCTCAAAACATATATTTGTGGTGAAATCTCGACATGCTATACTTGTACTGAGTGAGGCTTTAGGAAAGTGGGGTTATGTTGAGTTCAAATCCCCGGTACAGCATTGCGTCTGATTCTACCCTTGTCCAACATTGCAGTTGCACACTGCACACACAAAACCCATCCTTAAGAATCTAACGTCCTGCATTTTCTGTACTAGGTACTCACTTTTGTACAAGCTATTCTATCTACTTCATGTTTATATAGATAAACATTATTTTAATGCTAATTTATTTGTAGATACAAGGGGACTACGGTACACTTAACGGATAATCAAATATTTTAACACTTGTTTGCTATATGATGACTTCCACAGTTCATTTTCTTTGTATAGCCAAGACATTTTAATAACGACATTACTTTTGGGCAAAGTATAAGTATTGGCAGACTTAATAAGGAGTAAATACCAAATTTGGTGTTTAAGCTACTTTTCCTCTTTGACACATACATACATACGTGGAGTTCGTTCTGAAAAGCTTTTCTGGATCAAGATACTTTCCGTCTAAGTCGTACAGTTCATACCATGAAACCAATAAGGTCGAAATATCGTGCTTGTAGCCATGGGAACATAGACCTTAGCAGCGCATGCTTTTGGGATGGACTGTTGCTAAGGTCTATTTTCCCATGGCTGTAGCACGCTAATTTCCACCTTATTGGTTCCATGCAACGCATACAAGGTATTTCAGCACATACAAATGTTTGCCCACGTGCTCCGCGGACTGATACATTAGCGGTGTTGATGTTTACTGACATCCATATGCCGGGCATTTGTGTAAAGTTCAGCTGCAGTGATACGTTTTAGAGTTTTGACTAGGAAATACTCGGCCTCGTTTACATGGGGATCCAGGCACCACGAGGGATACCACATGCAGGTCCCACGAGCGGTCTAACCACTCAGCCACGGCGCCGCCTTTATACTTGCAGACTCAGGGAAGGATGACGAATAATCCCGGCTGGAGAAAGATTTGTACCCGGGACCTCTTGTACAACAGACACGTGCACTACCAACTGTACCACGGAGTCAGTCTTGTAAAGATACTTATGTTTAAGATTGGTACCTGGGACCTCTTGTACAACAGACACGTGCACTACCAACTGTACCACGGAGTCAGTCTTGTAAACATACTTATGTTTAAGATTGGTACCTGAGACATCTTGTACAACAGACACGTGCACTACCAACTGTACCACGGAGTCAGTCTTGTAAACATACTTATGTTTAAGATTGGTACCTGGGACATCTTGTACAACAGACACGTGCACTACCAACTGTACCACGGAGTCAGTCTTGTAAACATACTTATGTTTAAGATTGGTACCTGGGACATCTTGTACAACAGACACGTGCACTACCAACTGTACCACGGAGTCAGTCTTGTAAACATACTTATGTTTAAGATTGGTACCTGGGACATCTTGTACAACAGACACGTGCACTACCAACTGTACCACGGTGTCAGTCTTGTAAAGATACTTATGTTTAAGATTGGTACCTGGGACCTCTTGTACAACAGACACGTGCACTACCAACTGTACCACGGAGTCAGTCTTGTAAACATACTTATGTTTAAGATTGGTACCTGAGACATCTTGTACAACAGACACGTGCACTACCAACTGTACCACGGAGTCAGTCTTGTAAAGATACTTATGTTTAAGGTTAGTACCTGGGACACCTTGTACAACAGACACGTGCACTACCAACTGTACCACGGAGTCGGTCTTGTAAAGATACTTATGTTTAAGATTGGTACCAGGGACACCTTGTACAACAGACAGCAGCACTACCAACTGTACCACGGAGTCAGTCTTGTAAAGATACTTATGTTTAAGATTGGTACCTGGGACACCTTGTACAACAGACAGCAGCACTACCAACTGTACCACGGAGTCAGTCTTGTAAAGATACTTATGTTTAAGATTGGTACCTGGGACACCTTGTACAACAGACACGTGCACTACCAACTGTACCACGGAGTCAGTCTTGTAAAGATACTTATGTTTAAGATTGGTACCAGGGACATCTTGTACAGCAGACAGCAGCACTACCAACTGTACCACGGAGTCAGTCTTGTAAACATACTTATGTTTAAGATTGGTACCTGGGACATCTTGTACAACAGACACGTGCACTACCAACTGTACCACGGAGTCAGTCTTGTAAAGATACTTATGTTTAAGATTGGTACCTGGGACATCTTGTACAACAGACACGTGCACTACCAACTGTACCACGGAGTCAGTCTTGTAAACATACTTATGTTTAAGATTGGTACCTGGGACATCTTGTACAACAGACACGTGCACTACCAACTGTACCACGGAGTCAGTCTTGTAAAGATACTTATGTTTAAGATTGGTACCTGGGACACCTTGTACAACAGACAGCAGCACTACCAACTGTACCACGGAGTCAGTCTTGTAAAGATACTTATGTTTAAGATTGGTACCTGGGACACCTTGTACAACAGACACGTGCACTACCAACTGTACCACGGAGTCAGTCTTGTAAAGATACTTATGTTTAAGATTGGTACCTGGGACACCTTGTACAACAGACAGCAGCACTACCAACTGTACCACGGAGTCAGTCTTGTAAAGATACTTATGTTTAAGATTGGTACCAGGGACATCTTGTACAGCAGACACGTGCACTACCAACTGTACCACGGAGTCAGTCTTGTAAAGATACTTGTGTTTAAGATTGGTACCTGGGACATCTTGTACAGCAGACACGTGCACTACCAACTGTACCACGGAGTCAGTCTTGTAAAGATACTTGTGTTTAAGATTGGTACCTGGGACATCTTGTACAGCAGACACGTGCACTACCAACTGTACCACGGAGTCAGTCTTGTAAAGATACTTGTGTTTAAGATTGGTACCTGGGACACCTTGTACAACAGACACGTGCACTACCAACTGTACCACGGGGTCAGTCTTGTAAAGATACTTGTGTTTAAGATTGGTACCTGGGACACCTTGTACAACAGACAGCAGCACTACCAACTGTACCACGGAGTCAGTCTTGTAAAGATACTTGTGTTTAAGATTGGTACCTGGGACACCTTGTACAGCAGACACGTGCACTACCAACTGTACCACGGAGTCAGTCTTGTAAACATACTTATGTTTAAGATTGGTACCTGGGACACCTTGTACAACAGACACGTGCACTACCAACTGTACCACGGAGTCAGTCTTGTAAAGATACTTATGTTTAAGATTGGTACCTGGGACATCTTGTACAACAGACACGTGCACTACCAACTGTACCACGGAGTCAGTCTTGTAAACATACTTATGTTTAAGATTGGTACCTGGGACATCTTGTACAACAGACACGTGCACTACCAACTGTACCACGGAGTCAGTCTTGTAAAGATACTTATGTTTAAGATTGGTACCTGGGACACCTTGTACAACAGACAGCAGCTCTACCAACTGTACCACGGAGTCAGTCTTGTAAAGATACTTATGTTTAAGATTGGTACCTGGGACACCTTGTACAACAGACAGCAGCACTACCAACTGTACCACGGAGTCAGTCTTGTAAACATACTTATGTTTAAGATTGGTACCTGGGACACCTTGTACAACAGACACGTGCACTACCAACTGTACCACGGAGTCAGTCTTGTAAACATACTTATGTTTAAGATTGGTACCTGGGACATCTTGTACAACAGACACGTGCACTACCAACTGTACCACGGAGTCAGTCTTGTAAACATACTTATGTTTAAGATTGGTACCTGGGACACCTTGTACAACAGACAGCAGCACTACCAACTGTACCATGGAGTCAGTCTTGTAAACATACTTATGTTTAAGATTGGTACCTGGGACACCTTGTACAACAGACAGCAGCACTACCAACTGTACCACGGAGTCAGTCTTGTAAACATACTTAAGTTTAAGATTGGTACCTGGGACATCTTGTACAACAGACACGTGCACTACCAACTGTACCACGGAGTCAGTCTTGTAAACATACTTATGTTTAAGATTGGTACCTGGGACATCTTGTACAACAGACACGTGCACTACCAACTGTACCACGGAGTCAGTCTTGTAAAGATACGTATGTTTAAGATTGGTACCTGGGACATCTTGTACAACAGACAGCAGCACTACCAACTGTACCACGGAGTCAGTCTTGTAAACATACGTATGTTTAAGATTGGTACCTGGGACACCTTGTACAACAGACACGTGCACTACCAACTGTACCACGGAGTCAGTCTTGTAAAGATACTTATGTTTAAGATTGGTACCTGAGACATCTTGTACAACAGACACGTGCACTACCAACTGTACCACGGAGTCAGTCTTGTAAACATACGTATGTTTAAGATTGGTACCTGGGACACCTTGTACAACAGACAGCAGCACTACCAACTGTACCACGGAGTCAGTCTTGTAAACATACGTATGTTTAAGATTGGTACCTGGGACACCTTGTACAACAGACACGTGCACTACCAACTGTACCACGGAGTCAGTCTTGTAAAGATACTTATGTTTAAGATTGGTACCTGGGACACCTTGTACAACAGACAGCAGCACTACCAACTGTACCACGGAGTCAGTCTTGTAAAGATACGTATGTTTAAGATTGGTACCTGGGACACCTTGTACAACAGACAGCAGCACTACCAACTGTACCACGGAGTCAGTCTTGTAAAGATACGTATGTTTAAGATTGGTACCTGGGACACCTTGTACAACAGACACGTGCACTACCAACTGTACCACGGAGTCAGTCTTGTAAACATACTTATGTTTAAGATTGGTACCTGGGACACCTTGTACAACAGACAGCAGCACTACCAACTGTACCACGGAGTCAGTCTTGTAAAGATACTTATGTTTAAGATTGGTACCTGGGACACCTTGTACAACAGACACGTGCACTACCAACTGTACCACGGAGTCAGTCTTGTAAACATACTTAGGTTTAAGATTGGTACCTGGGACACCTTGTACAACAGACACGTGCACTACCAACTGTACCACGGAGTCAGTCTTGTAAACATACTTATGTTTAAGATTGGTACCTGGGACACCTTGTACAACAGACACGTGCACTACCAACTGTACCACGGAGTCAGTCTTGTAAACATACTTATGTTTAAGATTGGTACCAGGGACACCTTGTACAACAGACACGTGCACTACCAACTGTACCACGGAGTCAGTCTTGTAAAGATACTTATGTTTAAGATTGGTACCTGGGGCATCTTGTACAACAGACAGCAGCATTACCAACTGTACCACGGAGTCAGTCTTGTAAAGATACTTATGTTTAAGATTGGTACCTGGGACACCTTGTACAACAGACAGCAGCACTACCAACTGTACCACGGAGTCAGTCTTGTAAAGATACTTGTGTTTAAGATTGGTACCTGGGACACCTTGTACAACAGACAGCAGCACTACCAACTGTACCACGGAGTCAGTCTTGTAAAGATACTTATGTTTAAGATTGGTACCTGGGACACCTTGTACAACAGACACGTGCACTACCAACTGTACCACGGAGTCAGTCTTGTAAACATACTTATGTTTAAGATTGGTACCTGGGACACCTTGTACAACAGACAGCAGCACTACCAACTGTACCACGGAGTCAGTCTTGTAAAGATACTTGTGTTTAAGATTGGTACCTGGGACACCTTGTACAACAGACAGCAGCACTACCAACTGTACCACGGAGTCAGTCTTGTAAACATACTTATGTTTAAGATTGGTACCTGGGACATCTTGTACAACAGACAGCAGCACTACCAACTGTACCACGGAGTCAGTCTTGTAAACATACTTATGTTTAAGATTGGTACCTGGGACACCTTGTACAACAGACACGTGCACTACCAACTGTACCACGGAGTCAGTCTTGTAAACATACTTATGTTTAAGATTGGTACCTGGGACACCTTGTACAACAGACAGCAGCACTACCAAGTGTACCACGGAGTCAGTCTTGTAAAGATACTTATGTTTAAGATTGGTACCTGGGACACCTTGTACAACAGACAGCAGCACTACCAACTGTACCACGGAGTCAGTCTTGTAAACATACTTATGTTTAAGATTGGTACCTGGGACACCTTGTACAACAGACAGCAGCACTACCAACTGTACCACGGAGTCAGTCTTGTAAACATACTTATGTTTAAGATTGGTACCTGGGACACCTTGTACAACAGACAGCAGCACTACCAACTGTACCACGGAGTCAGTCTTGTAAACATACTTATGTTTAAGATTGGTACCTGGGACACCTTGTACAACAGACAGCAGCTCTATTATGGTATATGAACCACCTAGTGGTCTGTGTCTAACCTCACTTTCGTTGTGTGCAGTTAGTTTTAGTTATGAGAGTGCGTCGGCCAGCCTGTTAGTGTCGTCGGGTAGTAATAGTCAACACAGAAGATTCCGTGAAACCGGAAACAGACATTGAAAGACAGAAAAATATTATTGGAAGAACTATTATGAATTGTAATAGTAGAACTGTGTTAGCAATGAGAAGAAAATTAGAAAAAAATAAAATGATTAGAAAAGGAAACAGACTTCTAGCATTTCGTCGGTTTTGCCAAATATGTTAATAAGGTAAGGTAAGGTAAAAGGAGCAAGCTTGACAACTCGATATACCTAACTGAGGCGCCTGAAGCATACAAACACGACGGAGGGCGCCGCGGTAGGCAAACAGCAGCGAAATGCGTCAAGTGAGTGTGTGATCTCTGATGTGCAGTGCAAGGGAACAAGATGGCAGGTAGTGATTTTATTGGGGCAGGCAGGCAGCACGTGGACCTGAACTAAGTGATAAATATTCATCAGCCCAAGCAACCCCTCTAGCAGCCGTCTCTAGGCAACACACCAATTTTCTTTACCTTCCTTCCAAAAATAGGCAGTACCTACCAACACAAGCACATTAACAAGATTATTGCTTCAATTGATCGAGTTTGTACTCTGAATTGATTTCGGAGATATTCCTTGATATTTGTCTGAATTTTACAAAAATTAAACTTTCGTCAACTGAAAGATCGTTATTCATTTTTTATACCTTAACCGTGCAAAGGGAACGGAATTTCTAAGCTTTAAAATATTTCACTATCCCTCTAAGCCTAAGCCTACTGTATTGCCATATTCCCCTTGTACCTACAAATGTTTATCTCAACTAACACGAGTAAGATATAGGAATAAATGGTTAGTACAAGAGTAGAGAAAGTCATGTGAGTGTAATACGTCAAGATTGTTTTAGTGAACCATTCCGGAGACAAGGTGCTTATACTTTTCTCGAATGCGAGTGGTCATACAAATAGAATTTTTATGTGTAGGTAGCTATTAACATGAAAGAGATAGAAGAAAGCGTTTGTATCAGTTTGTACGTAGAGAGAGTAGTGAAAGTCGTGTGAGTGTTAAATAGCCATGGCAGTCGTAGCGAGTTACAACATATCTGACCAGACTGTACACTGCAGCTGTAACGGACCAATCGATCCATTGGGCGGGGTCGAGTTCAAACACGTGACCATCAAAGAAAAAGAAGAAGAACAAGATGTATTAAATATAACCTTCAGTCGGTAAGCTGCACAACTGCATTCCAACTGTCACATCACTTATCACTCTTCTACACAGAGAAACATTTGGACAATGTAGCAGAAAGTGATGAAAATATGCACACGCGCTTTACCCAAGGCATCATGGGAGCTAGCTATAGGTTATTCGCGTGCTTTTAAGAGCTTCAGGAGGCAATATCATCTTCTCACAACAATAATGTTATTCATCAAGGCACCCAACATACCCTAACGCAAGTATTTGTGACGAAAATTAGGTTTTGAGGTACATGATTTAGGTTATAGACCGACAATGATAGTTTACGTGTTCCGGTCAGTGCTGAACACAATTCACAAACTATCAAACACCTTCTCTTATAAAAGTAAAGCCGAAAGATTATCTGCTTCAGTTTCGCCATGTTATTCAGGTAAATGGGAAAAAGCCGCAAGTTTAGTCCTAGTGTATGCGCGTGCATATACGGCGGCTGCGCAGTGCCACGGTGCAGAACTGTTTTGTACATAAGGCTCTAATAGGGTTGACCACTTCGCTCCGAAATGTTTAATTTCATTTAGTAGCTACACTTACCTACAAGGTACCTGCTTTTCTGAAATAGCAAGACTCAGTCTCAGAACGCGAACAGCTCAACTGCTGTAAATACGAGTAGTAAACTTAGTATTGGGGTTAAGTAGGTACGTATGTATGTATATACATATGTGAAATGTTTCATACTTGTAACAGTTTTCATCAAGTAGCTTGAATTGCACTTTGTACCACGTAAAACCGGTTTCATTGTACCTACTCTAAACGACACAGTCACTCAAGTTTGTTGAACTTACCTTGAGAACTTTACAATATCGAAATCGTCCAACTAATTGGTTGAGTTTCGCTGAAACACATTTTGTGGTTATGTATGTCTGCCCTAGTTCGTCCAGTCTCGCAAAACAAAATGGAATGCATGTTTTGTTTCCTTCTAAGGCTGCAGCCAATTAACCTTAATAGAACGACGGATCAAAGAAACGTTCCAAAATGTAATTACATTTGATTTAACTAAATCTATTCTCAAAATCCACTACTTTTTTAATGAAACAACTAATATTTTAAAAGTAGCTAATACACGTGGAAGCATTCGGCTGTTGCATTACTGTGCAGTCGATGGTGGCACAGTAATAAACGGGTCCCAGCCACACCAAGCAGTACACAGATAATCATTTTGCTGCAATTTTCATGTCCTTTTTACTTTCTCTACTACATATAGTAAGTAGAGGAAGTATTGCATTCCAACCAAAATTTCGATGTCGAGATTTCCCCGCAAATACATGTTTTGAGGCCCTCTGAATACAGAAGAAGCATTTTACAAAAAGGTCCGTGTCTGTGTGCAGCATAACTCAAAAACGAAAAATTGGCTAAGAACCAAAGTTGGTACATATTTGAGTTGAATATCTTCCAAGCATGTGACACCAAGTCAAGACTTCGTAAGAACAGTACAAGGGTAGAGAAAGTCATGTGATTTTGTATATATTTGCAATAATGTTATTGGTGCTTTGAAAGTGATCCAAATCCGGAACCTGATGTAACCGAACGTGTATCGGGACCGGACCGGGCCCGACCGGGGGAATAGCATGACGTCATCATGGTGCGGAGAACAACCGCCCAACTCCCGTCCAATCGATCACTCCGTCTGACATACATAAGCTCTCAGTTTCAGTAACAACCTTCACATCACTTTCTCTCTCCAATATCGCCAGCTACCACACCGAAATGACGCACATTTCACCTGTAACGGCAGGTCGGAAACATTATGGGGGCATACGATAATTATATCTAAGTTTGTACAGTGGTTGTCAACCCGTACTATAATTATGGGGGCATACGATAATTATAATGTTTGTACAGTGGTTGTCAACTCGTACGATAATTATGGGGGCATACGATAATTATATCTAAGTTTGTACAGTGGTTGCCAACTCGTACGATAATTATGGGGGCATACGATAATTATATCTAAGTTTGTACAATGGTTGCCAACCCGTACGATAATTATGGGGGCATACGATAATTATAATGTTTGTACAATGGCTGTCAACCCGTACGATAATTATGGGGGCATACGATAATTATAATGTTTGTACAATGGCTGTCAACCCGTACGATAATTATGGGGGCATACGATAATTATAATGTTTGTACAATGGTTGCCAACCCGTACGATAATTATGGGGGCATACGATAATTATAATGTTTGTACAATGGCTGTCAACCCGTACGATAATTATGGGGGCATACGATAATTATATCTAAGTTTGTACAACGGTCGCCAACTCGTACGATAATTATGGGGGCATACGATAATTATAATGTTTGTACAATGGTTGCCAACCCGTACTGTAATTATGGGGGCATACGATAATTATAATGTTTGTACAATGGTTGCCAACCCGTACGATAATTATGGGGGCATACGATAATTATATCTAAGTTTGTACAACGGTCGCCAACTCGTACGATAATTATGGGGGCATACGATAATTATAATGTTTGTACAATGGTTGCCAACCCGTACTGTAATTATGGGGGCATACGATAATTATAATGTTTGTACAATGGCTGTCAACCCGTACGATAATTATGGGGGCATACGATAATTATAATGTTTGTACAATGGCTGTCAACCCGTACGATAATTATGGGGGCATACGATAATTATAATGTTTGTACAATGGCTGTCAACCCGTACGATAATTATGGGGGCATACGATAATTATAATGTTTGTACAATGGCTGTCAACCCGTACGATAATTATGGGGGCATACGATAATTATAATGTTTGTACAATGGTTGCCAACCCGTACGATAATTATGGGGGCATACGATAATTATATCTAAGTTTGTACAACGGTCGCCAACTCGTACGATAATTATGGGGGCATACGATAATTATAATGTTTGTACAATGGTTGCCAACCCGTACTGTAATTATGGGGGCATACGGTAATTATAATGTTTGTACAATGGTTGCCAACCCGTACGATAATTATGGGGGCATACGATAATTATAATGTTTGTACAATGGTTGCCAACCCGTACGATAATTATGGGGGCATACGATAATTATAATGTTTGTACAGTGGTTGCCAACCCGTACGATAATTATGGGGGCATACGATAATTATAATGTTTGTACAGTGGTTGTCAACTCGTACGATAATTATGGGGGCATACGATAATTATAATGTTTGTACAGTGGTTGCCAACCCGTACGATAATTATGGGGGCATACGATAATTATAATGTTTGTACAGTGGTTGTCAACCCGTACGATAATTATGGGGGCATACGATAATTATAATGTTTGTACAGTGGTTGCCAACCCGTACGATAATTATGGGGGCATACGATAATTATAATGTTTGTACAGTGGTTGTCAACCCGTACGATAATTATGGGGGCATACGATAATTATAATGTTTGTACAATGGTTGCCAACCCGTACGATAATTATGGGGGCATACGATAATTATAATGTTTGTACAGTGGTTGCCAACCCGTACGATAATTATGGGGGCATACGATAATTATAATGTTTGTACAGTGGTTGTCAACTCGTACGATAATTATGGGGGCATACGATAATTATAATGTTTGTACAGTGGTTGTCAACTCGTACGATAATTATGGGGGCATACGATAATTATAATGTTTGTACAATGGTTGCCAACCCGTACGATAATTATGGGGGCATACGATAATTATAATGTTTGTACAGTGGTTGCCAACCCGTACGATAATTATGGGGGCATACGATAATTATAATGTTTGTACAATGGTTGCCAACCCGTACGATAATTATGGGGGCATACGATAATTATAATGTTTGTACAATGGTTGCCAACCCGTACGATAATTATGGGGGCATACGATAATTATAATGTTTGTACAATGGTTGCCAACCCGTACGATAATTATGGGGGCATACGATAATTATAATGTTTGTACAGTGGTTGCCAACCCGTACGATAATTATGGGGGCATACGATAATTATAATGTTTGTACAATGGTTGCCAACCCGTACGATAATTATGGGGGCATACGATAATTATAATGTTTGTACAATGGTTGCCAACCCGTACGATAATTATGGGGGCATACGATAATTATAATGTTTGTACAATGGTTGCCAACCCGTACGATAAATATGGGGGCATACGATAATTATAATGTTTGTACAGTGGTTGTCAACTCGTACGATAATTATGGGGGCATACGATAATTATAATGTTTGTACAGTGGTTGTCAACTCGTACGATAATTATGGGGGCATACGATAATTATATCTAAGTTTGTACAATGGTTGCCAACCCGTACTATAATTATGGGGGCATACGATAATTATAATGTTTGTACAATGGTTGCCAACCCGTACTATAATTATGGGGGCATACGATAATTATAATGTTTGTACAATGGTTGTCAACTCGTACGATAATTATGGGGGCATACGATAATTATGTTTGTACAATGGTTGTCAACTCGTACTATAATTATGGGGGCATACGATAATTATAATGTTTGTACAATGGTTGCCAACTCGTACGATAATTATGGGGGCATACGATAATTATGTTTGTACAATGGTTGTCAACTCGTACTATAATTATGGGGGCATACGATAATTATAATGTTTGTACAATGGTTGCCAACCCGTACTATAATTATGGGGGCATACGATAATTATAATGTTTGTACAATGGTTGTCAACTCGTACGATAATTATGGGGGCATACGATAATTATGTTTGTACAATGGTTGTCAACTCGTACTATAATTATGGGGGCATACGATAATTATGTTTGTACAATGGTTTACAACTCGTACGATAATTAGGGGGGCATACGATAATTATAATGTTTGTACAATGGTTGCCAACCCGTACGATAATTATGGGGGCATACGATAATTATAATGTTTGTACAATGGTTGCCAACTCGTACGATAATTAGGGGGGCATACGATAATTATAATGTTTGTACAATGGTTGCCAACTCGTACGATAATTATGGGGGCATACGATAATTATAATGTTTGTACAATGGCTGTCAACCCGTACGATAATTATGGGGGCATACGATAATTATGTTTGTACAATGGTTGCCAACTCGTACGATAATTATGGTGGCATACGATAATTATAATGTTTGTACAATGGCTGTCAACCCGTACGATAATTATGGGGGCATACGATAATTATGTTTGTACAATGGTTGCCAACTCGTACGATAATTATGGGGGCATACGATAATTATAATGTTTGTACAATGGTTGCCAACCCGTACGATAATTATGGGGGCATACGATAATTATGTTTGTACAATGGTTGCCAACTCGTACGATAATTATGGGGGCATACGATAATTATAATGTTTGTACAATGGCTGTCAACCCGTACGATAATTATGGGGGCATACGATAATTATAATGTTTGTACAATGGTTGTCAACTCGTACGATAATTATGGTGGCATACGATAATTATAATGTTTGTACAATGGTTGCCAACCCGTACGATAATTATGGGGGCATACGATAATTATATCTAAGTTTGTACAGTGGTTGTCAACCCGTACAATAATTATGGTGGCATACGATAATTATGTTTGTACAATGGTTGTCAACCCGTACTATAATTATGGTGGCATACGATAATTATATCTAAGTTTGTACAATGGTTGTCAACCCGTACGATAATTATGGGGGCATACGATAATTATAATGTTTGTACAATGGTTGTCAACCCGTACGATAATTATGGGGGCATACGATAATTATATCTAAGTTTGTACAATGGTTGTCAACCCGTACGATAATTATGGTGGCATACGATAATTATAATGTTTGTACAATGGTTGCCAACCCGTACGATAATTATGGGGGCATACGATAATTATATCTAAGTTTGTACAGTGGTTGTCAACCCGTACAATAATTATGGTGGCATACGATAATTATAATGTTTGTACAATGGTTGTCAACCCGTACTATAATTATGGTGGCATACGATAATTATATCTAAGTTTGTACAATGGTTGTCAACCCGTACGATAATTATGGGGGCATACGATAATTATAATGTTTGTACAATGGTTGTCAACCCGTACGATAATTATGGGGGCATACGATAATTATATCTAAGTTTGTACAATGGTTGTCAACCCGTACGATAATTATGGGGGCATACGATAATTATATCTAAGTTTGTACAATGGTTGTCAACCCGTACGATAATTATGGGGGCATACGATAATTATATCTAAGTTTGTACAATGGTTGTCAACCCGTACGATAATTATGGTGGCATACGATAATTATGTTTGTACAATGGTTGCCAACCCGTACGATAATTATGGGGGCATACGATAATTATGTTTGTACAATGGTTGTCAACCCGTACGATAATTATGGGGGCATACGATAATTATATCTAAGTTTGTACAATGGTTGTCAACCCGTACGATAATTATGGGGGCATACGATAATTATATCTAAGTTTGTACAATGGTTGTCAACCCGTACGATAATTATGGTGGCATACGATAATTATGTTTGTACAATGGTTGTCAACCCGTACGATAATTATGGGGGCATACGATAATTATGTTTGTACAATGGTTGTCAACCCGTACGATAATTATGGTGGCATACGATAATTATGTTTGTACAATGGTTGCCAACCCGTACGATAATTATGGGGGCATACGATAATTATATCTAAGTTTGTACAATGGTTGTCAACCCGTACGATAATTATGGGGGCATACGATAATTATGTTTGTACAATGGTTGCCAACCCGTACGATAATTATGGGGGCATACGATAATTATATCTAAGTTTGTACAATGGTTGTCAACCCGTACGATAATTATGGTGGCATACGATAATTATGTTTGTACAATGGTTGTCAACCCGTACGATAATTATGGGGGCATACGATAATTATGTTTGTACAATGGTTGTCAACCCGTACGATAATTATGGTGGCATACGATAATTATGTTTGTACAATGGTTGCCAACCCGTACGATAATTATGGGGGCATACGATAATTATGTTTGTACAATGGTTGTCAACCCGTACGATAATTATGGTGGCATACGATAATTATAATGTTTGTACAATGGTTGCCAACCCGTACGATAATTATGGGGGCATACGATAATTATGTTTGTACAATGGTTGTCAACCCGTACGATAATTATGGGGGCATACGATAATTATAATGTTTGTACAATGGTTGCCAACCCGTACGATAATTATGGGGGCATACGATAATTATAATGTTTGTACAATGGTTGTCAACCCGTACGATAATTATGGGGGCATACGATAATTATAATGTTTGTACAATGGTTGCCAACCCGTACGATAATTATGGGGGCATACGATAATTATGTTTGTACAATGGTTGTCAACCCGTACGATAATTATGGGGGCATACGATAATTATGTTTGTACAATGGTTGTCAACCCGTACGATAATTATGGTGGCATACGATAATTATAATGTTTGTACAATGGTTGCCAACCCGTACGATAATTATGGGGGCATACGATAATTATGTTTGTACAATGGTTGTCAACCCGTACGATAATTATGGGGGCATACGATAATTATAATGTTTGTACAATGGTTGCCAACCCGTACGATAATTATGGGGGCATACGATAATTATAATGTTTGTACAATGGTTGTCAACCCGTACGATAATTATGGGGGCATACGATAATTATAATGTTTGTACAATGGTTGCCAACCCGTACGATAATTATGGGGGCATACGATAATTATGTTTGTACAATGGTTGCCAACCCGTACGATAATTATGGGGGCATACGATAATTATGTTTGTACAATGGTTGTCAACCCGTACGATAATTATGGTGGCATACGATAATTATGTTTGTACAATGGTTGTCAACTCGTACGATAATTATGGTGGCATACGATAATTATGTTTGTACAATGGTTGTCAACCCGTACGATAATTATGGGGGCATACGATAATTATAATGTTTGTACAATGATTGTCAACCCGTACGATAATTATGGGGGCATACGATAATTATATCTAAGTTTGTACAATGGTTGTCAACCCGTACGATAATTATGGGGGCATACGATAATTATATCTAAGTTTGTACAATGGTTGTCAACCCGTACGATAATTATGGGGGCATACGATAATTATAATGTTTGTACAATGGTTGTCAACCCGTACGATAATTATGGGGGCATACGATAATTATAATGTTTGTACAATGATTGTCAACCCGTACGATAATTATGGGGGCATACGATAATTATATCTATGTTTGTACAATGGTTGTCAACCCGTACGATAATTATGGGGGCATACGATAATTATAATGTTTGTACAATGATTGTCAACCCGTACGATAATTATGGGGGCATACGATAATTATATCTAAGTTTGTACAATGGTTGTCAACCCGTACAATAATTATGGGGGCATACGATAATTATATCTAAGTTTGTACAATGGCTGTCAACCCGTACGATAATTATGGGGGCATACGATAATTATATCTAAGTTTGTACAATGGTTGCCAACCCGTACTATAATTATGGGGGCATACGATAATTATGTTTGTACAATGGTTGTCAACCCGTACGATAATTATGGGGGCATACGATAATTATATCTAAGTTTGTACAATGGCTGTCAACCCGTACGATAATTATGGGGGCATACGATAATTATATCTAAGTTTGTACAATGGTTGTCAACCCGTACGATAATTATGGGGGCATACGATAATTATATCTAAGTTTGTACAATGGCTGTCAACCCGTACGATAATTATGGGGGCATACGATAATTATATCTAAGTTTGTACAATGGTTGTCAACCCGTACGATAATTATGGGGGCATACGATAATTATATCTAAGTTTGTACAATGGCTGTCAACCCGTACGATAATTATGGGGGCATACGATAATTATATCTAAGTTTGTACAATGGTTGTCAACCCGTACGATAATTATGGGGGCATACGATAATTATATCTAAGTTTGTACAATGGCTGTCAACCCGTACGATAATTATGGGGGCATACGATAATTATATCTAAGTTTGTACAATGGTTGCCAACCCGTACGATAATTATGGGGGCATACGATAATTATAATGTTTGTACAATGGTTGTCAACCCGTACGATAATTATGGGGGCATACGATAATTATAATGTTTGTACAATGGTTGTCAACCCGTACGATAATTATGGGGGCATACGATAATTATATCTAAGTTTGTACAATGGTTGTCAACCCGTACGATAATTATGGGGGCATACGATAATTATATCTAAGTTTGTACAATGGCTGTCAACCCGTACGATAATTATGGGGGCATACGATAATTATATCTAAGTTTGTACAATGGTTGTCAACCCGTACGATAATTATGGGGGCATACGATAATTATATCTAAGTTTGTACAATGGCTGTCAACCCGTACGATAATTATGGGGGCATACGATAATTATATCTAAGTTTGTACAATGGTTGTCAACCCGTACGATAATTATGGGGGCATACGATAATTATAATGTTTGTACAATGGTTGTCAACCCGTACGATAATTATGGGGGCATACGATAATTATAATGTTTGTACAATGGTTGTCAACCCGTACGATAATTATGGGGGCATACGATAATTATGTTTGTACAATGGTTGTCAACCCGTACGATAATTATGGGGGCATACGATAATTATATCTAAGTTTGTACAATGGCTGTCAACCCGTACGATAATTATGGGGGCATACGATAATTATATCTAAGTTTGTACAATGGTTGTCAACCCGTACGATAATTATGGGGGCATACGATAATTATATCTAAGTTTGTACAATGGCTGTCAACCCGTACGATAATTATGGGGGCATACGATAATTATATCTAAGTTTGTACAATGGTTGTCAACCCGTACGATAATTATGGGGGCATACGATAATTATAATGTTTGTACAATGGTTGTCAACCCGTACGATAATTATGGGGGCATACGATAATTATAATGTTTGTACAATGGTTGTCAACCCGTACGATAATTATGGGGGCATACGATAATTATATCTAAGTTTGTACAATGGTTGTCAACCCGTACGATAATTATGGGGGCATACGATAATTATAATGTTTGTACAATGGTTGTCAACCCGTACGATAATTATGGGGGCATACGATAATTATAATGTTTGTACAATGGCTGTCAACCCGTACGATAATTATGGGGGCATACGATAATTATAATGTTTGTACAATGGCTGTCAACCCGTACGATAATTATGGGGGCATACGATAATTATAATGTTTGTACAATGGTTGCCAACCCGTACGATAATTATGGGGGCATACGATAATTATAATGTTTGTACAATGGCTGTCAACCCGTACGATAATTATGGGGGCATACGATAATTATAATGTTTGTACAATGGTTGCCAACCCGTACGATAATTATGGGGGCATACGATAATTATAATGTTTGTACAATGGTTGCCAACCCGTACGATAATTATGGGGGCATACGATAATTATAATGTTTGTACAATGGTTGCCAACCCGTACGATAATTATGGGGGCATACGATAATTATAATGTTTGTACAATGGCTGTCAACCCGTACGATAATTATGGGGGCATACGATCATTATAATGTTTGTACAATGGTTGCCAACTCGTACGATAATTATGGGGGCATACGATAATTATAATGTTTGTACAATGGTTGCCAACCCGTACGATAATTATGGGGGCATACGATAATTATAATGTTTGTACAATGGTTGCCAACCCGTACTATAATTATGGGGGCATACGATAATTATAATGTTTGTACAATGGCTGTCAACCCGTACGATAATTATGGGGGCATACGATAATTATAATGTTTGTACAATGGCTGTCAACCCGTACTGTAATTATGGGGGCATACGATAATTATAATGTTTGTACAATGGTTGCCAACCCGTACTATAATTATGGGGGCATACGATAATTATAATGTTTGTACAATGGCTGTCAACCCGTACGATAATTATGGGGGCATACGATAATTATAATGTTTGTACAATGATTGCCAACCCGTACGATAATTATGGGGGCATACGATAATTATAATGTTTGTACAATGGTTGCCAACCCGTACTATAATTAGGGGGGCATACGATAATTATAATGTTTGTACAATGGCTGTCAACCCGTACGATAATTATGGGGGCATACGATAATTATAATGTTTGTACAATGGTTGCCAACTCGTACGATAATTATGGGGGCATAGGATAGTATGATAGTTCGATACCGGTCAAATATCATTTTCGCTGGCTTGTCACACCAGCGAAGTGAAACAAATTACAAATAACGACATCACTTTTGCCGCCATGACCTGACTCCACTCCTCTAAGGCAACAATTTCGTATCATACTAATCCTTCTACCCTTTATCCACTTGTCGCCAGTGTGCGTAGATCTGGTAATCTCAATGAAGAAAGCACTGTTCAGAAAACTGATGATGATCAATGGAGAAAACTCGGACCTGGCAGTTTCTGGAGTGCTGTTAAACACACACGTCACCTTGGTGTATACACTGATTTAAAGGAACTAGCCGCCGTTGCATTATCAGTGATTTTGTTCGTGTAATCTGTGTTTCGTTGCCCCACAGAAGCTTCTTGCGAAAGCTTTTCTAAACTGGGTTTAGTAAAAACCAAAGTTAGAAACAGATTGGCGCTAAATACGGTAAATGAACTTATTCTGTCGCCTCAGCTTATGACAGAATGTGGATATCCGAAAATCTGCAATTCACCAAGAAGATGTAAAGGTTTATATCAACAACAAATGTGTATAATGCTGCAACAGTTGAGAGAGATGAAAGCAGTCCTGGGTTCCGTGCACATGTTAACAAAATGCATCTATTTTTCAGTATGCGAGGACAATTATTTTTGGTAAATATTAATTTTTAACTCTTTTTTATATATATAGTCTAAAGATGGGTTCAAATGATCCTTAAACCCTATTGGTCTGAAGAACAGGACGGATTAATAGTTACTATAACAGAAAACAACAACAACAATAATAACAAATGAAAACATGGCTAGCTCCGGGAATTTCACTTACCTATCGTTTAGGTTGTGCGCATGTGCAGTAGCGAGAAAATGGCCATGTTTGTTACTTTTGCGGCAATGTTTTGTTCTCTTTGCACGGTTAAGATAAAAATGAATGACGATGTTCCATTTGACAGAAGTATAAGTTCTCCAAAAGTTACACAAATAACAAAGAATATCTCTGAAATAGTTCAGTCCACAACAGAATGCATTTAGGCATAAATTGCACTTATGTTTTAACAAGATCTACATTTTTGTATAGTAAGATTTGGTCTATCTCTTACGGTTTACCAGTTATACAAAAGTTACCCAGAGTAAACAGGGCTACATAGGCTATAGCCAGAAAATTCTAAATATACGAAGGGTCTGTGGTTGCCCACAGACGGCTTGTGTGTTTAAAAACACCAACAGTAGGTTTGTTGGCATAAAAAAAATAATAATTACCATTCTAAATATACATTTAATTTGTCATAAAAATATCTCAAACATATGGTATTTTAATCAAAATCTCTTCGAGAAAAACAAAATATTTGAAAACCTTTTTATGTAAAGGGTAGTTTAAGGTGGAGCAATTTTCTTCAAAATCTTCATATAGGTACATAACTCATATAAGCAAGAGTTAGGTAACGGCGAGTTTTCTGGAAATGCATGTTTCTTCTCATAAGTAAGCCCTGTATCGAAGGTTGTGGAAACGGTCGGCATTGTCGTCTGTTGTGTAGTAACCTAGTGGTGTGAGCTGTCTTTGATATGTGGCCGTCGCTAGAACATACCAGTTATATCCAGCGTGTTTAAAAATGAAAGACCAGAATTGTATCTTGTATTCCGGTTAGTACAAGAGTAGAGAAAGTCATGTGAGTGCAACTATTTATGTATGTTGTTTAACTTCTGTGTCGTATTAAAGGTGAAAGAGGGTTGAGGTTATGTTACGTAGCACAAAGCTACACTGGGTTTGAACCGGTGACCTTGGCGAGGGGGTGGATGTGCCACTGTTGCAGCAAGTGGGGGTGACTGAGGGGGATGAAGTGGTAGGGGGTCGCTTGGCTCGTGTCTACTTCCCCCCCCCCCCCTCCAGCCCTCACGCACGAGGGTTTTTAAAATTGGGTCTGCGCGTGGGAATCCATTCAGATATAGTACAATAAGGATACAATAGGGAGTGAGTGAGTGCACCCTTTAGCTACCCTTGTTAAGGCAGGCTCGCCAGTCAGCTGTTTCATCTCATGTCCAACCCTTTGTTTCTACGATTAGCCTTGTCCCTTTTAGGCTTAGCATGAGAAGAAAAGTGAGTAGTGTTGTATCTCTATTTCAATCATACAACATTGTACCTATTGAGTTTTGGAGGGCGAGTAGGAAAGGATATGTGAATTTATTACATAAAAGAAAAGCGAGGAGAGAAAATCATGTGAATGTTACGTTGCATATACCTACATTCAGAACTTGGTGGTGATCGGTCAAGATTCATACTCATATACCCATTGTATCTATAAGGAAATATGTATATCGTAACACAATTTCTCTGTATTAACATGACGTAGATAGAAAAATGAGGGTTTGTACAGGAGTGAGTAGAGAAACTTATGTGAATTTAACACCTTAGCTTTCTACTGGCCCAGAAGTATAAGGAGATATGCAATAATGTGAGAGAGGTGTGGTTACCATAGTAACAGCTGTGTGTGTGCAGGTATTGGTCCAGGGATGCTGGAGACGCTCCGCCCACCCTTACGTCACAACATGGCGTCAGGTGCAACTCCAATTCCTTCACTGCAATTACCACGTTTAACATCGCTTCCTCTCTGCTTTCCTTTATTGCATTAACCACAATTACTACACATCCATACATACGTAGGTACCTATTCACTTCTCTTATTACTGGATCCAACCTAAGGTCAATCCCATTTCTCTCATTTCGTGGGATCGTATTGAAATCGTTTGCTTGGAAACACTGAATCCACCAAAGACGTTTTATTCCACGGTCGTAACACGTTCGCCATTTTCGTTACCTAGTTATTTATTAATACTATTTATCTAAGTTAAGTAAAGTATTATTTAACGATATAAACACTGCAATTGATTCCTAGTGTCGTGTACGAGGAACATAATGTTCACAAAAAAGTAATTTCAAAGATTACCTAACCTCAAAACCTGGTAAACAACAAGCGAAAACGTAAACCAAGTTTAAAAACACTAGAATCTTGCGGTCTCATTTCCGTATTGAATTCAAGATGGAAACGCGGAAGTCGGACTGTTGTACTCAATACCTACATATTGAATTCACCGTGGAAATGTAGTAACTATTTCTTGTGAATGACTATACCACTATTACCATCGATATTGAATTTGCTATAAGTTTATAACTGACCAAAGAGGTTAGAATCAAAAAAATAACCTTCAACGGATCAATAACAATTGCAACAATGAAAATGTGTTCCAGGAATGCTTTAAATTGTGGCGGGTTAGTTAAAAAAACACATTCATTTAGTTTTCTGCAAAGAATGTAAACATAATTTTAAATTACACTAGATAAAGGCTTAGACGTTACCACTTTATCAAACCAGAATGACCATGTTATTAAATATAAATTTTCAATATATTTTAACAATAACACTAGTTTCTGAAGTATATACATTTCTTTCTACGTTTGTAACTAATATATGTTTCAAAAATATCACACCGCCTAAGTATAGGTAACCTTAAAATAATTTTTTTTCTTTTTTTAGTTTTTGTATTCTGAAAAACAGGTATAACTGCTTTTTATTAAAGTATTATGTTTAAAATATATAAAATTAAATGTTATAATAAAGAATCTGTTTTTCTCGGAAGTCTCTAAAAGATAGGTTATGTTAACAACTAGTAGGAGTTTGAACTCCCAAAGCGATAATGAAGATCGGTAACAGAAGTAACAATACAAGAGAAGGCCTCGTCGTCCAGGAGAGTGTATGTTATGTTAACAACTAGTAGGAGTTTGAACTCCCAAAGCGATAATGAAGATCGGTAACAGAAGTAACAATACAAGAGAAGGTCTCGTCGTCCAGGAGAGTGTATGTTATGTTAACAACTAGTAGGAGTTTGAACTCCCAAAGCGATAATGAAGATCGGTAACAGAAGTAACAATACAAGAGAAGGTTTCGTCGTCCAGGAGAGTGTATGTTATGTTAACAACTAGTAGGAGTTTGAACTCCCAAAGTGATAATGAAGATCGGTAACAGAAGTAGCAATACAAGAGAAGGTCTCGTCGTCCAGGAGAGTGTATGTTATGTTAACAACTAGTAGGAGTTTGAACTCCCAAAGCGATAATGAAGATCGGTAACAGAAGTAACAATACAAGAGAAGGTTTCGTCGTCCAGGAGAGTGTATGTTATGTTAACAACTAGTAGGAGTTTGAACTCCCAAAGCGATAATGAAGATCGGTAACAGAAGTAACAATACAAGAGAAGGTCTCGTCGTCCAGGAGAGTGTATGTTATGTTAACAACTAGTAGGAGTTTGAACTCCCAAAGTGATAATGAAGATCGGTAACAGAAGTAACAATACAAGAGAAGGTCTCGTCGTCCAGGAGAGTGTATGTTATGTTAACAACTAGTAGGAGTTTGAACTCCCAAAGCGATAATGAAGATCGGTAACAGAAGTAACAATACAAGAGAAGGTTTCGTCGTCCAGGAGAGTGTATGTTATGTTAACAACTAGTAGGAGTTTGAACTCCCAAAGCGATAATGAAGATCGGTAACAGAAGTAACAATACAAGAGAAGGCCTCGTCGTCCAGGAGAGTGTATGTTATGTTAACAACTAGTAGGAGTTTGAACTCCCAAAGCGATAATGAAGATCGGTAACAGAAGTAGCAATACAAGAGAAGGCCTCGTCGTCCAGGAGAGTGTATGTTATGTTAACAACTAGTAGGAGTTTGAACTCCCAAAGCGATAATGAAGATCGGTAACAGAAGTAACAATACAAGAGAAGGTCTCGTCGTCCAGGAGAGTGTATGTTATGTTAACAACTAGTAGGAGTTTGAACTCCCAAAGCGATAATGAAGATCGGTAACAGAAGTAACAATACAAGAGAAGGTCTCGTCGTCCAGGAGAGTGTATGTTATGTTAACAACTAGTAGGAGTTTGAACTCCCAAAGCGATAATGAAGATCGGTAACAGAAGTAACAATACAAGAGAAGGTTTCGTCGTCCAGGAGAGTGTATGTTATGTTAACAACTAGTAGGAGTTTGAACTCCCAAAGTGATAATGAAGATCGGTAACAGAAGTAGCAATACAAGAGAAGGTTTCGTCGTCCAGGAGAGTGCAGGTTATGTTAACAACTAGTAGGAGTTTGAACTCCAAAAGCGTTAATGAAGATCGGTAACAGAAGTAGCAATACAAGAGAAGGTTTCGTCGTCCAGGAGAGTGCATGCAGGTTATGTTAACAACTAGTAGGAGTTTGAACTCCGAAAGCGTTAATGAAGATCGGTAACAGAAGTAGCAATACAAGAGAAGGTTTCGTCGTCCAGGAGAGTGCATGCAGGTTATGTTAACAACTAGTAGGAGTTTGAACTCCGAAAGCGTTAATGAAGATCGGTAACAGAAGTAGCAATACAAGAGAAGGTTTCGTCGTCCAGGAGAGTGCATGCAGGTTATGTTCCTATGAAACGTTTGCCTTAGTGGCCAAGTTGTTCTAATCGAATATTGTTTGTGAGCCAAGTCTCTCGAGAAGAAGCCATACAAACACAAACACAACACGCTCGTTGACCTTCTTTTTTCTGCTGACTCGACTCGTTCCTTCACTTTTACTGCACATTCGTCCGTCCACGTGATAAAATGTATCATTTATTACATTCATACTTCAAAAAACACTTATTTCAATGCAGTATTCTTCTCTATATTACATACTAATAGACATAAATGGTTTTACTTCACACTAGGCGTTGAACGTTAATCATAACCTACAAATCAATGGCTAAACGATTAACAATACAATAAGTAAACATAACCATAAAATTAAATGTTTATATTGTAGAGTACGGGTCCCGTTTATTTAATACCTACGTCACTGAGTATGACATTACTTCACACTTCCCTGGGAAGCATCTGTAATTAAATACTACTTGGCAAGAGGTAATCTTATCATGTATACGAGGTTATGTTGTAAAGTTGGTGTAAAAATAGATGTTTAAATAACAGTGTTAAGTACATATATTTGCAATACTTGTGTTGAATGTGGCCAAGCCTGTTGTAAAGTTGCAGAAAATAAGGTTAACGTCTGCAGAACCCACGTACAACTCCCTTTACACTTCCCCCACCAGTGCCAATCAGGGTATCGAACCCTGAAACATGAGATAGGTACCAACAGTTTTTTTAAATGCTATATATTTAATATATTTTCACAACGAATTAAATGTACGTAGTAAATTTTGCGTGAATATTCTGGTGAGTTCTGTTTATTGTCAATGAGTTTGGTATAACTGATAAACTGCAAGAAACACACAAATATTACTGTATTTCTTAAAGGGTACAATTTATACGTATGAAGTAATGTATGGTTGTGAACTTTGTTATTCCTCTGGATGCATCTACTTAAGTTTCCTTCTTTGCAACAACGCCAGAATCAAATTGTAAAGTGAAACACATGAACTTCACAGTTTATCAAACTATTACCTTAACGAATGGAAATTACGTTAGTTAAAATACATCTTAATTAAAATTCAGGGTTGTTCATTTAAAACCTAACGGGCGCTGTACGTGGTTGGGTGTGCCATAGTCGGCTTTGCGCATGCGTTATAGAAGAAGTTGTGTTTGAGGTTACACACTGTTAGATCGGACATTTTAAGTTCACTTGATGAAGTAGATGAACTAACAGAAAACATCAAGAGAAAGATGACGTTGTTTGTTGACAATGACGTCAGTTTCTATATTTAGAAAGATATATGAAACTGGACAAATATACTGTTATTACGTCATTACTAAATTGAGGTTATGTCATCCGTAACTATTGCACTGATTGGTCGTGACGTCCTACTTTTCTGAAGTATCTATTTGTGGTAGGACCATTCATAAATGGTATAGAAAACATTTAGTAAATACGTATTATACTGAACATATTGATATTTTATCAACTTTAATGAATTGTCTACTAACGTTCACTTATACTTCTCATATAATGTCTAATTACTTAATTCTCTGTTGTTTTTCTCACAAGCTATTCAACTACTTGTAGATTTTATGGAGTACTGTAAACAAATACCGCTCCAGATTTTTATATTTATGATACTGTTTCTCAGATAGCGAAATTATCATCATATGAAACTTTCTCGTGATATTATTAAAATAACTTGCAGTTGCTCGAAACAACATAACCTCTATCTACATTACTTATCACAGTAATCTTGCTTAGTTTCTTAGTTTTTTCGAATAATTCTTCCTTTCTGTTACTTTGCAATTTTCCTCTCCCTTCGTTTTACGTCACTTGTACTTCAGTTGATCCGTTTGTTTGTTTCAGGGCTGCAACATGACTCGTAGGGAAGAAGGATGCTGAGCGCCAAGTGGTGTAAGGTACCAGACAACATCAAGCATTTGGAACTGGTGCGAGCTGCTTCCATACAACCTGAGATGGTATTTTATCAACCTTCTCAGAGGCCTTGTGTTCTACCAATCAGTGCTGACTATTACACATTTGTGAATCAGTTTTACCAACAATCTCTCTACATCCTCCATGTTTAAGAACCCAGCGATATATCTTTAACTCCCCCGCACGTTTTCTTTTAACCCTATTTCCCTGATTTGTATGTAAATTTGCCTACATAACCTCAAACATGCTATTTATAGATTCTACTATCCATTTTATTCACTGGTTCATAAAAAAATTAATTTATATTGAAGAAAAAAATTAATGTAACACTAATAATTTCATAAAAACAATTTTTATTTCCCTGTAAGTTATAATGTTAACTTCAAATGCATTTTTTCGCCAGTTAAAATATTTAAGTGTATAATGTGACAAAGTATTTGAGATTTTATATAGAAATTTCTTTATTTAGCTATTTTAACTGTGTCAGTTTTTAAATAAATCGGTTTAAAGTTAATAATGTTAGATTATTTGGTCTCAATGAGTGCTAAATGTAACTAAGGGCGGGTATTCAAATATACTGCACATGTTAAGACCAGTAGAATGTCTCCGGAAGATGTGGTGACTGCATTAACGGAGGCGAGTGTACAAACCTAAATATCTCAGATAACAGCTCAGAATACGAACTTTAAACCGTCTTATAACTAAACTACAGTGTTAAAACATGTCTTAAAGGTTTCTTACAGTTACACATATAGGCATAGGTTCAGAATGTGGTGCTGGGAGTGCACCTGAGGTATATTTAATGTGAGTTGGTCACGCAGTTTGCAGCTGCTACCTAACAGTGTCAAAATATAACTTTCACAACCGCAAATACATGTTTCGAGGTTATGTGACGCAATCAACAAAGATTCCTCAAAAACCAAAACGCTCTTCAATACCAAACTTGGTATTTTACTTTAACATCTTCCAAAGATACCACATAAAAAAATCCCTTTACATACACACCTTTTTTGGAAACTTTTGATTTTTTCAAAAATACGTATAATAATTTTGATTACAATAATACATATTTAAGATATTTTAATGATAAATGAAATGTAGCTATATGTTAATATGCACAAAAATAATTGAAGTTGTTGAAATACAGAATTTATGTATTTTTGCGTAGAGTTAACCATTTCTGAGATATTCTTTGTTATTGGTTTGAATTGTTTATACTTATGCTTTTGTCTAGTAAGAGTTGATAGCGGATAGTTCTTAAAACATGTAGTGTTTTTAGCCTAATATACACATAGTGCAGTGTATTTAAGCTGGTCACGGTAACTAGAACGGGAAACATGGAAGTGTTTACAACCGGGGAGTGTACCTGAAGATTAGTTAAGGCTAGCGAGTCCAGTTTGACGAGTTTTCCCGTTCTCGTTACCGTGTTCTCTAGTGTGTAAGATGAAGAAGAAGAAGAAGCAGAAGAAGAAGAAGAGAGATCTACCAGACCAGTGTCTTGCTCCTCGTGTTCACTGTTGGCCTTGATGTCTCATTTTGATCATAAGGCACGCGGTGAATGCCAAGAGCGGACTTGAGACGACAGCTTCACTAGTACCTGGGGCACAAGACACTGCCCTGCGGCACTTAACGCTTATGTCCATCAACAGTATCTGTGTCTATGGAACGCTCAACAAATGGTCGAAGAGGGGATGTAAAACTTTCTCTACACTTCATTATACTTGTAATTAATATAAAAAGTTCTTTCTGGATTCATTGATGTAGAGAAATACATAAATCAGGGTTTATGACATTTGTAGACTCGCAAGAAGCATACGATTGTGTTGTGCTATAAATTCTGCAGTCAGAGGAAAAGCAGTTGAAATGAAATGTATTACATAAATGTGGATATAAAAAGTAAATATTAAAAAAAAGACATCAGTGGATGGTAACACAAGTGTTATATGTGTTCCAACGGGTTACCGCAAGGGTGTGAGCTAAGTCCTGTAGTAATGGGATTTTAAGACCGGTTGTATCGAAAGCTAATGAATGGTATAGTTGCCTCAAGTAGGTAATAGTGACAAGTTAGAACATTAGCCTAAAGGTGTAGAAGATGATTTACAGTAATTGTTGACCATGGTCGTATTAACTTGTAAATTATTAAAACTCTTTTGTATCAGAATTAAAATAATAGTTTAAAAGTACTATATTAAATTCATTGATTTTTTATTTAAAACGATAATGTGTTTGTTAACTATATGTTAATTATTTTAAAAAGTAGTATTAAAAATTAAATTTTAGAATTAAATTTCTCAACTCAGTATATATTAGGCAAAGTATTCGTATAACAGTGACTAGAAATTTTTTTTCGTTATATTTTTTGGTAATATATAGTATATTGGTGAAAAATATACTATGTCTTTACACCATTTATATATAATTGTGAAATGTTTAGTTCTTTTACGTTCACATAGTTCGTATGTAAAAACTAACAGATTTTTACTTTCTCTACTGGTAAGTAGGGGAAGTATTGTATTCCACCCAAAAATTCGATGTCGAGATTTCACCGGAAATACATGTTATGAGGCCCCCTGAATTCAAAAAAAGCATTTTTAGAAAAAGGTCCGTGTGTGTGTCTATGTGTCAGTCTGTGGACAGCATAACTCAAAAACGAAAAGTCGGTTAAAAACCAAAGTTGGTATTTAAGTTTAATGTCTTTCAAGGATGCGACACGAAGACTTTGAAGAAAATAGCCCCACCCTAAACTACCCTTTAAATGGAAACTTTTTCGAAACTTTTGATTTTCTTGAAAATGGCTCTAACGATTTTGATTAAAATGTCATATGTTTGAGATATTTGTATGATAAATGAAATGTATATCTTGAATTTTCTGGCTATAGCCCCTGTAGTCGTATTTACTCTGGACAACTTTTGCATAACTGGTAAACCGTTAGAGATAGACCAAATCATACTATACAAAAAATGTAGATCTTGCTAAAATACACAATTTATGTCTCAATAAATTTTCTTGTAGGGTGAACCATTCTGGAGATATTGCTTTTTATGTATCTGCGTTTCGAAAACTTGAAAACTTTCGTGAAATAGAACATCGTTGTTCATTTTTTACAGCTTAAGTATGCAAAGAGAACGGAATCTCAAAACTGTAAAATATTTGACTATCACTCAAGGACTACTGTATTCTAATATTCCCCTTGTACCTACAAGGAAATAAGCAATAAGATAAGTTGTACAAATGTTTATCTCAACTAACACGAAGAAGATATGGGAATAAGAGTTTGTAAGAATGGTTAGTACAAGAGTAGAGAAAGTCATATGAGGTTTTTATTAGTGAGTGCTCAATATTTTTAAATACTATATGTTATTACTTTACTTCTCTAGTGGAGATGAGGATTAGTGTTGCGAAGATGACTTTTACAAAACGATAACGTTGTACATAAGGAACGGAGTAGAAAGAATAAAACCACGAAAATAACTTAGCGAAATGTTTTCACAAAAGTAAAATTTAAACGACGTGATATTTTAGACAAACATTGTATAAGTGTGATTTGAATGTTGATGTTTCAAAGGAAGACAAGGTTGTCATAATTGGCGTGTTAACATATATGTATATAATTGTGTGTAAATAAATCCAAAATAAAGATAATGTGTTTTGTCTGAGAGTGAGGTGTTCTTGCTTATATCGCGTGTCTTTTGTACACACTACAGGTCAACACGTGCTCAATGACGTCATGCTGTGATCATATGGCAGGTTGCTTACGATCGCCTCGATAGTTGTGAGTGTAAGCAAGAAAACAGTTATACCTATATAAACTGAAAGGAATTAAAAAGATGTAGTTAATTGAGTATGTTAAAGTGATATTTGGGAATTTGAAATATCCTAGTATCGTATAAAATACTTAATAAGGTAAGTTATAATGATTTTTCATTCATATATTACTTGCTGACAAGCACGTAATTGTCAAGTTTCCCAAGAGATGGCACCACTGTATCAAATTCTTTGTTCTGTTTAATGATACGAAAAGCTAGTCAATGGAACTAAAATATTTGAGTGTTATCAACGGAGAGTTATACTAAATTATTTATTTATTTGTATAGGTATAATTAGTGACTGTTGTTCAAATTCTAGTTTATTACATTGCGTTTGTTTACAATTAAAGAACATACCGTCCAAATCTCAGTCTTCGATCGGGGCTGACGTGAATATCAGGCTATGGCCCGGGCCGATCAGCTGATAGCCGGGAACCGGGTATGCTAACAAACATGGCTGCCAGTGTGGAATGTTATGGGGCAACACGTGTTAGTTTTGTTTAATTGAAGGTGAATTAGTGGCGGTATATGTTGTTTCAGTGATTGTGTTTATTTGGAAATATTGTAAATTAATCAAAATTAATTTTTCAGTAGTTTTCTTGTTGTAGTACGAGAATTATAACAGATGTTTTTTCGCTGCACTTTTTAACGGTTTCTTTTGAGCAATTGAACAGTTTTTCGCCTGGTTTTCGTAAGTTCTACTTGTTATAGTTAAACTATTAAACTGAAATGATTATTTTCATTCATAGTGTGTAATTTTAAGTGATTTAAGAAATGGTTAATTCTTCAGTGAAGTTATTCAAGAATCCATAACCTATATTGTAACATGGTGATACCGGTACTGAAAGTTATGTAATTCTACTTTTGTTATAGGTGTAGAATTGAACAATACGGGTCGACGTTGTAGTGTGTATCTATGTAAAACTAATTAGGACAGTTTATATATATATATTGTGACTTTGGTTGGGTGTAAAAGTAAATAAGACAGATGTAGTCGGGATAATGAAACACTTTTATTTCCGTAAACAGTAACTTTGTACACTAGTTGCAACAGCAAGAAAGTCTTTTCCCATTCACCAACAGCACGGCTCCGAACTAGTAACACAACAACTCCCTTCTCCGTCGGCACGACTCCTCAACGCTTCACATACGTCTGACCTTTCCGTCGGCACGACTTCTCAACGCTTCACATAGGTACGTCTGACCTTTCCGTCGGCACGACTCCTCAACGCTTCACATACGTCTGTCCTTTCCGTCGGCACGACTACTCAACGCTTCACATACGTCTGTCCTTTCCGTCGGCACGACTACTCAACGCTTCACATACGTCTGTCCTTTCCGTCGGCACGACTACTCAACGCTTCACATACGTCAGACGTCCCTCTGTCGCACTTTACTGCTATTTATATCTCCCAGGCACTATTCTGGAAAGTTCAGTTATTGCGGTGAAATACAAATCAGAAGATTCCCGAAGTCTCTATCCTTTTCTCTCTTTCGGCAAGCGCCCCAACAATGCGGCCATTCTCTGTCTATTTCCTTCGGCTCCTTTGCGGTAGTGCCGACAATAATGCGATGGGTGACACTGCTGTTGTCGGCAATTAGATGCGGCGGGCGCGGTGACAATATATATATAATAAATAAATGAAACACATTGAAAGGACAAATCTGCACCCAAAAACTGTTGAACTAAAGATGGTATGGGTTGGTTTTTGTTAAACCATTCTGGCAACAGTTAAATGCAATGAATGTTAACAAAACATTTACCAAGTTAATCAATAAATTTAGAAAACAGGCAGTAGCTAGGTCATTCACATTTTCCCACCTTCATCAAAAAGGGAAAAAAATTTTCTCCCCTGTCTTTACTCACATATGATGGAATTATGTAGGCAACGACACCTAGGCTAATGTGTCCCTATATGAACAGGATGACAGAGTCCCGTGTTATCAGAGGCAGCATCCACATCTGCCATCAATAATAATATGCAACCCTAACCTAACTTTATAACATCATATCTCAACTATTTCTCCACTTTTACAAATTCACACAGGTATCACAGCTTATCCTATTGTTGATAATTGCTATTTATGTGCAAATTTACCAAACCAGCATGGTAAATGTTGATGGACTGTGTTTAATTAGTATTTTGCTTCAATTTCTGGGATGCCTATCTAAAGGACAAATCCACACCCAAAAATTTCTTGGTATGGTCACCGTATGGGTTTTGTTAAACCCAAAAACAGTAAACTTCGTAAATATTTATAATTCTAAGTTAATATTAATTGTAGCCTGTAAGCCAGGTCCTTTGTACAGGCACCAGGCCAAACTTTCAATAAACAAAACTGAAACTGAGAAAACTATATATGCCCCGCTGATAATAAGTTAACATTTATAGATTCCATCATTAATAAATATTATGTAAGGTAAGTGGGTATATTGGTAAATACTTTATACAAGTGATATTGAAAAATAAGTCTTCCAGCTTCTCCGGGGTAGGCAACATATCAATATTACCATTATTTTAATATGATTGACTAGTTATAATAATATATCGGTTAGTCACAATGGACCATTAAAAATCAAAATATTGAGGATAGAATATTTACATTTACATGTATATATTCAGTTTCAGTGAAATTAAGTTTGGCAATAATCATGTGCCTCGTGTTTAGAATTTGATGATAATAACAGCAGCTATTGAGATATATAGTTAAACTTTATTATACTGATATGTGATTTATTATTTATGTAACGTATTATAATATTGTGCAGGTATTTTTGTTACGTGTTTTTATTTTCAATAATGAGTGACAATTCAATGGATATCACTTCCTTACGCTGTTCCTCCAAACGGGGAAATCATATTCACGTTCGGCTTCGGTCGGTTCCCTTCGATCAGCTGTTCCAAAGATGACGCAATCGGGCCGTAGCCTGTATTTCGCGCGAGCCTCGTCTTCGATAGTGTGACGTAGTGTTGGATATGCGCATGCGCATGCGCGTAATTTACAATCCTCGGGGATGTTTATGTACAATATCCTATATCACATGTTTTTGTGTATTTGTAACTTTGTATATCACAACTGGCAACGTCGCATCAGCTGTCTTTACTTTCCTCCCACAATCATAGCAAATGTACATTACAAATTACCTTTACTAAACATTTATCAATTATTATTGCCACATACATGGTTAAATGCAACAAGGAAATAACGGTATTAATGGTAAAACAGGTGCAGCGCATGCGCAGACGATAAACTGTGCATGCTATTCATTACAAGACAAGTAGAAGTTGTGTTTGACTCACGTACGTAGGTATACGAGCAGGTTATGTATGCATTTGTGGCTAACTTGAACTACAGTGTTCTTGGATAAACATCAAGCAGGAACAATGTGGGCGCATGCGCAGTAACTACCTACCTACCTACCTACCTCGTATGCATCACTTTCCGGCCGTTTAGAGCGTATTTTAGTTTAGTCCATCATATTTGTGGTTTAACTATATACACTGTTCTTGGATAAACATCAAGCAGGAACAATGTGGGCGCATGCGCAGTAACTACCTACCTACCTACCTACCTACCTCGTATGCATCACTTTCCGGCCGTTTAGAGCGTATTTAAGGTTAGTCCATCATATTTGTGGTTTAACTATATACACTGTTCTTGGATAAACATCAAGCAGGAACAATGTGGGCGCATGCGCAGTAACTACCTACCTACCTACCTCGTATGCATCACTTTCCGGCCGTTTAGAGCGTATTTAAGGTTAGTCCATCATATTTGTGGTTTAACTATATACAGTGTTGTTGGATAAACATCAAGCAGGAACAATGTGGGCGCATGCGCAGTAACTACCTACCTACCTCGTATGCATCACTTTCCGGCCGTTTAGAGCGTATTTAAGGTTAGTCCGTCATATTTGTGGTTTAACTATATACAGTGTTGTTGGATAAACATCAAGCAGGAACAATGTGGGCGCATGCGCAGTAACTACCTACCTACCTACCTCGTATGCATCACTTTCCGGCCGTTTAGAGCGTATTTAAGGTTAGTCCATTATATTTGTGCTTTAACTATATACAGTGTTGTTGGATAAACATCAAGCAGGAACAATGTGGGCGCATGCGCAGTAACTACCTACCTACCTACCTCGTATGCATCACTTTCCGGCCGTTTAGAGCGTATTTAAGGCTAGTCCATCATATTTGTGCTTTAACTATATACAGTGTTGTTGGATAAACATCAAGCAGGAACAATGTGGGCGCATGCGCAGTAACTACCTACCTACCTACCTCGTATGCATCACTTTCCGGCCGTTTAGAGCGTATTTAAGGCTAGTCCATCATATTTGTGCTTTAACTATATACAGTGTTGTTGGATAAACATCAAGCAGGAACAATGTGGGCGCATGCGCAGTAACTACCTACCTCGTATGCATCACTTTCCAGCCGTTTAGAGCGTATTTAAGGTTAGTCCATCATATTTGTGGTTTCCTAAAGAACGCAATACCGCAATAGATGTCGAAAGTTAGAAAAAATGACGTAAAGCGAGGAATAGACCAACCACACTTAATTGAAACATGCGTTTGTTACCTTATTATGGCGTAAGTGTCTCAAGAAACAATTCTGGCAGTAAAACATAACAAATAAAATGTTGTAATTACGCGGAAATGTAGAATTGGAAGTCAGTTTGCATACAGTGCAGTGAATAATAGCCTCACATTTTCACGGTCTCTGCCCAGTAGCAAAACATCTCAATTCAATTTACTTCAAATGGTTTTTATGAAAGGTTAGAATAGTTGATTGTTGATTACACTACGCGATCACATACTCTCAGGTTTAAATGTGGTTAATACGCATGCGCATATCGTGACCGTGTCCTTTTTGATATGACAATACGCTATTCTTTCTTATAGGTAAAAACAGTTAACTTATAAGTTAATATGAAGACATTTGGAATAAAGCTTTCAAGTTATTAAGGAGAATAAAGAATTTGATATTCTGGTGCCATTTCTTGGGGAAGTTAGCAATTATCAGCTTGTCAGCAAATTAGTCATATTGGCATCAGATATCATACATTTAAATAGCACTAATAAAACGTAATTGTGAGTAAAAGAACTTGATAGAGGTTATGTGAGTGTTATGAAGAATGATGATAGTGAAAGAGTTAAGAATGAATCAAGTTATGATTCTAAGAAATGCTAATGAGGAGTGAGATAGTTTAGTGTTCTCTTATATGGGTTTTGTAATCTAATATATTATATATATAAAACGCAAAACCACTATAAAGCGCAAAAACCACTTTTAAAGAAAATATCCGACATTTCAATTTTATAATCATTATACTGAAAAATAACTTTTCTCTGTCACATCATTCTCATTTTATATTCCTTTTTTGGTTTCATATCTTATCGGAGGTAAATAAAACAGTGGTCGTATTTATGTACAAAAAATCTGATGTGTTACACTCACATGACTTTCTCTACTCTTGTACTAACCATTCTTACAAACTCTTATTACTATATCTTCTTCGTGTTAGTTGAGATAAACATTTGTACAACTTACCTTATTGTTTGTTTCTTTGTAGGTACAAGGGGAATATGAGAATAGAGTAGGCTTTGTGCGATAGTCAAATCTTTTAAAGTTTTGACATCCCGTTCTCTTTTCACACTTAACATATAAAAATGAACAACGATGTTCCATTTCATGAAAGTTTTAAGTTTCCTGAAACTCACACAAATAACAAGGAATATCTCCGAAATGGTTCACCCTACAAGAAAATTTATTGAGACATAAATTGTGTATTTTAGCAAGATATACATTTTTTGTATAGTATGATTTGGTCTATCTTTAACGGTTTACCAGTTATGCAAAAGTCGTCCAGAGTAAATACGACTACAGGGGCTATAGCCAGAAAATTCAAGATATAAATTTCATTTGTCATCAAAATATCTCAAACATATGACATTTTAATCAAAATCGTTAGAGCCATTTTCAAGAAAATCAAAATTTTCGAAAAATTTTCCATGTAAAGGGTAGTTTAGGGTGGGACTATTTTCTTCAAAATCTTCGTGTCGCATCCTTGAAAGACATTAAACTTAAATACCAACTTTGGTTTTTAACCGACTTTTCGCTTTTGAGTTATGCTGTCCACAGACTGACACACAGACACACACACGGAGCTTTTTCTAAAAATGCTTTTTTTGGATTCAGGGGATTTCAAAACATATATTTCCGGTGAAATCTGGACATGGAATACAATACTTGCCCTGCTTACCAGTAGAGAAAGTAAACATGTACCAAATTATGTAGAATGTATGGATGGACACTCACGGAAAATACAACATAAAAGTATTTTTTAACAACTAAACTTACCACACATTCATACACAACATGACTTTGGCAGAAAAAAGGGAAAACTAGTTTCAAACTAAAAACAGTGAATGGTAAGTAAAATTAAGTATATACGTATAGACAAAGCATAAGCTGTTATGCAATGTTAATAATGGTTCTATTTGAACAGCGACAAGTCGTGCGGAATGGCCCACTGGTCCATTCTCAAATACCAACCCCTATCTGTATGGAAATACGTACATGGTTTCGACGCTGCACAACGTCCAAGTTTGGACCTGACCATAACATTCCTGCGCATGCGCTACATTCCTCTATGGTGCGTTACTTGTGTAGTTTCCAGTAAGAGCAGTGCGACACAGCCGATATGAGCTCCAGCACACTTTCATGTAAATCACCTCAAAGTCTCATATATGTGGACAAGTTCCATGGCCACCACGATCGCCAGATCTGACACCTCCCGACTATTTTCTGTGGAATTTTATGGCTTATGTGTAATATATCTTATATATTTAAAAGAGCAATTCTTGTATATATATATAGGCGTAATTCCCGAAAAAACGCGATTTTACATAAAAAATAACATTTTTTTATTCCCACTTCTACAGTGCAATTCTTGTATATATATATATATATATATATATATATATATATATATATATATATATATATATATATATATATATATATATATATATATATTCCCGGTATTTCAGAAACGGCTCTAAATTTTTGTATACATGCATATTACATTCACAGTGTTTTCTCTACTCACTTTTAGGTAACACATTCACATCTCTTTCTGTACCCAGTCTTCTATAAACAATGTTCCATAAAAAACGTGATTTTGCACCAAAAAACACTTTTATCCCCACTTTTAAAATAAGTCATACCATGTTATGTATGTTTGAAACAGAAGTGCTATTACATTCACACTGTTTTCTCCTCTCACTTTTAGGTAACACATTCACATCTCTTTCACTACTCACTCTTCTGTAAACAATTTTCCATAAAAAGTGTGATAACAGAGGCGAAAAACACCGAGCGAAGCTCGGTCGCCCAGGTACTCTCTCACATTAATTTCGTAATAATTTACGGGGACGAGAGGTCAAAGATCCACGAGTTCTTACACGAGATAAATGGTACCTTCAGGGTTACAACCTCTCCACAAAACTAGATAAGCTTCGAAGAGATCGTGCTAGACAACAAACTGGCGCCCTATACCCATAATACGGACCATCTTTAAGGTGTATTGCCAAAGGGAATCACCACCTGGATGGTAAACAGGCTACTTGCACTTGTCCAATGCATTCGGCTATGTCCCGCTAGGGCCGAGTTGACGAGAATCATACTGACGACCAAGGTGCATGCCCCATCAGTGGACCGCTATTCAATCTTCCATAATAAGAGCAGTAGGTCCTAGCCCATGATCTACTACTGCTCACCAAGGAGCGTGAAGAGATTTATCAAATGGTCAACCCAGTCAAAAAATCCATATCTACCTGGGAACACAGCAATTGGCACTAGAGACACCAAGTAGAAACTCGAAGGTCAAGAAATAAAACAGCTAAGTTCCTTGGATTCCACATAACGTCAAACCTCAAAGGTAGAGGTCATCGTTCTCGGCACACACAGCTCCTGAGGAAGACGTCCAAAAGGTATCTGACATTACGTATGTCGAACATAACCTCTTTGGAAAGTCTGTATAAAATAGGTTAGTTTAGTACATGTACGTATATGGAGAGCGGAACAGTCTTTTCATCCTGTTTTACTCTAGTTTCAAAAATAAAGGTGTTTTAATTGGTCGGTGCTTGAGTGACTTGCCACGACGAGAGAAATTTCTTTTTAAGTTTGAGTTAGTTTTAATGTTTCGAGTCGCTTTGCAGGCAGTAAAGTGAAGGTTGTACAACATCAGAGAACTGTCATTCGATTTTACAAGAGAAATAAAGTGATATTAAAAATAACCAACCTTGTTATTTCTCACAATATTAGTTATAAGTACCTTTAACAGTACGGTTTGATGTTTTGTGATGTTCACGGAAGTTTTCATCATAGTATTGACCGGAGATCGCCGGAGCAATCGCTTCTTTCAAACATTCTGAAGCGACACACTACAAATCGAGCAAGATACGCCGGGAGTGCTTGCGCATGCGCGCTTCAATGTTAGTGTGAAATTCGCACCTTACGCTCGCACATACATACAGTGGTACAATGTCCTATTCCTAATCTTGCTTTAGTAACACGTAGGTATATTTGAATTACATGCAACTTGCCAAGGAAATACCAGATAAGTAGTTTTGAATGTAACGTAATCATATAATGGAGGAGTTGCCATTTAAAACACGTGTATCGTCGTTATTGCTTAGGTTAGAATTTGAAATTACAGTGTATTTCATATAAACTGATTGTTTTGTTTTATAAGAAGGTTACATAACCTGAAAGGTTGGTCCGGTAACTCATTGCTAGAGCACCAGGTTCTATTCCCGGCTGCAGAGTAGGTATTCTAGAATGTAGAAATAGGGGTTGTGTATAGGTAAACAGTGCTGCCATCAGTACATAACTGCTTTAACCTCAAATTCGACTTATAAACAAAACCTTTTGTTATATACATAATTACTACGTTTCCATATTTCATTCAATCCAGAAGTGAGATCGCTTTGCATATAAAAGGTGAAGCTTTTATTTGTTCTCTCGCGCTATGTTGGCGAACCTGTAAAGCTATGTTTGTTGGTTTTGAGGTTAGTGAATGTCTTCGACAAGAATATGCTGCGAGTTTATTGAAGTTGGTTTCAATCCGCGTGTCTTTGCGCTAAGAGAACTCAGTTCCATTTGCAAACGCAGTAGTTGAAAGGAGATAGCTAAAACTTATGTATGTCGCAATAAGACGGGGAAGTACAACATGATATAGTATCGACGTTTAAATTGAAGATTTATAAACGTTTACTGTTTTATATTTATTTGTGAATATTCTTTCACGACAGATATTTAAAATCACCATTTATCTGCATTAAACGTGGAATTGAAGTAAAGCCTCGGAACAACAAGGCTGAGTTTGAGTTTTATACAATTTATCAACTACTTTCATTGTTGCGTGTTGGATTTTTACCAATTCGCCATGTTGTCAGCACTGATACTAAAGCTTTGAGATCCCGTTCTCTTTGTACGACTAAGATAAACGATGTTCCGTTTCCAAAAGTAAGTATTCCAAAATACGCAGAAATAACAAGGAATATCTCCGAAATGGTTCTCTCTACAAAAAAATGTATTTGGAAATAAATTATGTGTTTTAGCGAGACCTGCATTTGTATATAGTAAGATTTGGTCTATCTCTTACGGTTTAGCAGTTGTATAAAAGTTATCCAGAGTAAACAAGACTACAGGGGCTATAGCCAGAACATTCAAAATATACATTTCATTTGTCATACAAATATCTTAAACATATAACATTTTAATCAGAATCGTTACAACCATTTTCAAGAAAAATCAAAATTTTCGAAAAATGTTCCATATAAAGGGTAGTTTAGGGTGGGGCTATTTTATTCAAAATCTTAGTGTCACATCGTTGAAAGAGTTTAGACTTAAATACCAGCTTTGGTTTTTAACCGACTTTTGGTTTTTAAGTTATGTTGTTCACAGACTGTAGACACACATATAGGTACATGGACCTGTTTCCAAAAATGCCTTTTTTGGATTCAGGGGATCTCAAAACATATATGTCCGATGAAACCTCGACATGGAATTTTTCGGTGGAATACAATAATTCCTCTACTTTACCATACATAGTAGAGAAAGTTAGCCAAACTAGCGGACCCATTACTGACCCTTGCGGTACTTGCGAAATTAAGTCTATTGGAGATGCTTCAAGATCTCTTCCCCACATCACAACTGTGGACACTTGAACCAATTCTCCAGTACACGTTCTAATCTAACATGTCCATACATAACCTCTTACAACACACTCACCATAACTTTCACAGTAGATTGTTGCATGGAAGAGGCGGTGGACGCAGCGGCCGGGCGAAAAGACTTGGCCCTAAATGGGCTGTTGCGCTAGGAGTTTTAAAATTCTAAGAAATCTCAATTTCAAATAATAAAAATAATAAATAATATTTCATAGGCACCATCATTTCAGTCGCAAAATGTCTGCTGCTGAACGCAGACCTCTTCCATAGATATTCACATAGTTTGAGGTTTTCGTCGAGCATTTGTTCCACTTCTTAGTGCTGCGGTCGACTCTATCTTGCGTTGGGCGTTAATAGTCCTTCATCTTTCCATCTACTTGTTCCATGCCTTCCTTAACCCCGGCCAGTCACTCGTTAGTATTCTCCGATACCTCATTTTCACATCGGGCATTCCCGTTTTCATCTTTCCCATTCCGGAGTTTACATTTTTTAGTTCGTTTTTATATTTCTTTCCTCTGCCGTATTCCGGAATTCATTTCATATCCCATTATGTTCATCTTGCCTAACATTTGTTTCATATCGTGGTATTCGTCACACTCCAGACACCAATTGTGATAACTTAACTTTTTTTAACTACTTATTTTTGTTAAAGCACCGGAGCGACACTATGCAAAAGCACTGTTGGACAATAACAAATACTACAGGAAGAAAAGCTAGTTGATAAAGCCGTGTGATTGTAATACGCATTTCTGTTTCAATCATAATAGAAAATTGTATGAATTGTTCGTCGAAGACGTGTGATTCTGTTTATTAAAAGAAGAATGAGTAGAAAACCCGTGTGAATGTTATACGTTGCACTTAAAGCCAACATAAAGTTCAATTGCTCTGTAGAAATGGGAATAAAACATTTTATTTTCTATGTAAAATTGCTTTTTTTTAGGAATAACGCTTAAAGAACAAAACGCTATCTGAATGCAAAATTTGATGGAAATCGTTAGAGCTTATAGGTACATTGCTATTTCCTAGCTCAAACACGGATTTCTTTCCACTCATTGACCGTTTCCATTTTGGTTCAGCTTTATTGCATCTATGTTTGAGGTTAAACACTTTAAGAAGAGTGAAGCAATTCGTGAAAGTTCGCTTCTAACCTAGAACTGCGTCTAGATTTGCCTGCGTAACCATTCCTATGTTTATTCATCAATATTCTTTAACCTTAAACCATTTGTATATGTTCTGAAGAACTTTCACTATTTACCTCACACTATGATAAATCAACGGATTCCTGGTTCAATCCTGACGCGGATTGAAACGAAATTCAATAAAATCACAATATATTCTCCTCAAAAACATGCATTAACCTCAAAACCTTGTCAAAATACGCAGAAAAAATACTTTGACAGATCCACCAACATAAACCAAATGATCAACATAAAAGCTTGATTTTCTTCTGCTAAAGCGATCTCAGTTCCGGATTTAATTCAACATGGAAACGCGCAAGTGGGAATGTACTCAATACGTGTTGGATTCGCCATGAAAACTTGGTAAGTGTAAGAATGTCCGCATAATCCCTCGTCACTTGAAGTCGCTCTTCATTTCCTTGTAGGTACAAGGGGAATATTGGAATACAGTAGGCTCTGTGCGATAGTCAAATATTTTAAAGCTTTGAGATTCCGTTCTCTTTGCACGCTTAACATATAAAAAAATGATCACCGATGTTCCATTTCACGAAAGTTCTAAGTTTTCCGAAACTTACACACATAACAAGGAATATCTCCGAAATGGTTCACCCTACAGGAAATGTATTCAGACATAAATTGTGCATTTTAGCAAGATCTACATTTTTGTACAGTAAAAATTTGCCTATCTCTCATGGTTGACGAGTTATTCAGAGTAAACAGGGCTACATAGGCTATAGTCAGAAAATTGAAAATATACATTTCATTTGTCATACAAATATCTCACACATATGACATTTTAATCAAAATCGTTAAAGCTATTCTCAAGAAAATCAAAATGTTCGAAAAATGTTTCATGTAAAGGGTAGTTTAGAGTGGGGCTATTTTCTTCAAAATCTTCGTGTCGCATCCTTAAAAGACATTAAACTTAAATACCAACTTTGGTTTTTAATCGACTTTTGGTTTTTGAGTTATGCTGTCCACAGACACACACACACACACACACACACACACACACACACACACACACACACACCTTTTTCCAAAAATAATTTTTCTGGCTTCAGGGGACCTCAAAACATATATTTACAGTGAAATCTCGACATGGAATTTTTGGGTGGAATATCATTCTTGCTAAACTTTACTACACGTAGTAGAAAAGGAAAATTGTATCTTGCGGTAAAAGATACGTGTATTTTTGGACATTTTTGAAACATGCAGATGTACTTGGTAGAGTTCGATGACAATAATTTTAAGGTGAACAAGATGGATATAGCTGGCCGGGTTTAATTTGCGGGGGTGAATGGCAAGGTTCCAAACCAAATCGTCGAGGGGAGCAGTAGCAGCAGCTTCGTGGCCACCCCCACCCCACCCTGCTCGCTCGACATACAGTAGCTGGAGGGATGCTGTGTTGGTCCAGAAAGTATCGATCGAGCAGCTCCTGTTTCCATGGCAACGTAAGTCAGTCGACTAGTTGTGCCTGGATATAACCCAGCCCAGCAAATTTCTATCTGCTCATTTATTATGTTTCCACTGTACAGAGCAATCCCAGCTTTGTAAAACAACTGTTACCAACTTACAAAATAAAACTATCTCAAATACCCGGCCTTTCCGTTCATCTCTAAGTTGCACCTCTATGTTTCCCTGGGGACATTTTAAATACATTACTTAGACAACAACTTCATCAAAACTCTTACAATCCTATAGAAAAGAGAAAACAAAGAATAAAAATACGATTGGACAGTTCCCAAAAGCACCATTGAGTAACTAAAAATCCTATAGGAAGAAAAGCGAGTTGAGAAAGTCGTGCGAATGTAATATATTGCGCTTCTATCTCAATCATAGAACTTTATATGAATTGTTCATACACTAAGTAGAAAACATGTGATTGTTTGCTAAACGAAAAGCGAGCAGAGAAAACCATGTGAATGTAATACGTTGCATTTGTATTTCAATCAATAGAACATTCAGCGTATGAAGTGTTGATAGAAGAAAGAGTAGAGAAGGACATGTGAATGTGCTTTATAAAAGAAAAAGCGAGCAGAGAAAACCATGTGAATGTAATACGTTGCATTCCTGCTTCAGTCTATAGAACACTGAATTGTTTGTAGAAGAATGAGTAGAGAAGGACATGTGATTGTGTTACGTTAAATAAAAGTGAGTAGAGAAAACCATGTGAATGTAATACGTTGCATTCCTGCTTCAGTCTATAGAACACTGAATTGTTTGTAGAAGAATGAGTAGAGAAGGACATGTGATTGTGTTACGTTAAATAAAAGTGAGTAGAGAAAACCATGTGAATGTAATATGTTGCATTCCTGCTTCAGTCTATAGAACACTGAATTGTTTGTAGAAGAACGAGTAGAGAAGGGCATGTGATTGTGTTACGTTAAATAAAAGCGAGTAGAGAAAACCATGTGAATGTAATACGTTGCATTCCTGCTTCAGTCTATAGAACATTGAATTGTTTGTAGAAGAATGAGTAGAGAAGGACATGTGATTGTGTTACGTTAAATAAAAGTGAGTAGAGAAAACCATGTGAATGTAATATGTTGCATTCCTGCTTCAGTCTATAGAACACTGAATTGTTTGTAGAAGAATGAGTAGAGAAGGACATGTGATTGTGCCACGTTAAATAAAAGTGAGTAGAGAAAACCATGTGAATGTAATACGTTGCATTCCTGCTTCAGTCTATAGAACACTGAATTGTTTGTAGAAGAATGAGTAGAGAAGGACATGTGATTGTGTTACGTTAAATAAAAGTGAGTAGAGAAAACCATGTGAATGTAATATGTTGCATTCCTGCTTCAGTCTATAGAACACTGAATTGTTTGTAGAAGAATGAGTAGAGAGGGACATGTGATTGTGTTACGTTAAATAAAAGTGAGTAGAGAAAACCATGTGAATGTAATATGTTGCATTCCTGCTTCAGTCTATAGAACATTGAATTGTTTGTAGAAGAATGAGTAGAGAAGGACATGTGATTATGTTACGTTAAATAAAAGCGAGTAGAGAAAACCATGTGAATGTAATACGTTGCATTCCTGCTTCAGTCTATAGAACACTGAATTGTTTGTAGAAGAATGAGTAGAGAAGGACATGTGATTGTGTTACGTTAAATAAAAGCGAGTAGAGAAAACCATGTGAATGTAATACGTTGCATTCCTGCTTCAGTCTACAGAACACTGAATTGTTTGTAGAAGAATGAGTAGAGAAGGACATGTGATTGTGTTACGTTAAATAAAAGTGAGTAGAGAAAACCATGTGAATGTAATATGTTGCATTCCTGCTTCAGTCTATAGAACATTGAATTGTTTGTAGAAGAATGAGTAGAGAAGGACATGTGATTATGTTACGTTAAATAAAAGCGAGTAGAGAAAACCATGTGAATGTAATACGTTGCATTCCTGCTTCAGTCTATAGAACACTGAATTGTTTGTAGAAGAATGAGTAGAGAAGGACATGTGATTGTGTTACGTTAAATAAAAGCGAGTAGAGAAAACCATGTGAATGTAATACGTTGCATTCCTGCTTCAGTCTACAGAACACTGAATTGTTTGTAGAAGAATGAGTAGAGAAGGACATGCGATTGTGTTACGTTAAATAAAAGCGAGTAGAGAAAAACATGTGAATACAATACGTTGCATAGTAAAATGGATAGTAGGTATACAAACCTTCTCTATAAAAAAGAGAAGATATAAGTAGATTTATATACGAGTATTATGAAGGATGTGACCTTAACACATTCAATATTTGAGGTTATGTATTATGTAGCAGTAGACGAGCGTAATACTGCACTCCATTCAACTATTTGTACTCCATATTTCATAGAAATTACATGTTTTGACATTTCCTGGAACCATAAAGAACATATTTAGAAAATGCCTATTTTAAAGATACGACACGAACATTTTGAAGAAAATTCGCCCACCCTAAACTTTCTCAGACATGACAGAAGGTTTGAACAAGTTGTACAGCCACAAGGATTTCGAAGAGCTGCTTGAAAACAATGTGCCAGAGTTCACATTGTTACGGCGAGCCCGCGCCGTGTGAAAATGCAGTAAACATGGCCATTTTTCACCATCTACAGAACGTGAACGTGTTAGTTGTGCCTTATGAGTACGCATGCGCAATGCACACTCATTCCTCCACGATCTCGTATTTACTGCAGCGTTATATGAAGGAAGACAAATCACTCGCCCATATACGAGCAAATACAGTAAAAACTGTCCACTCATACATCAACATTTGAACAGTGTAAAAATATAAATGATACAATTTCCATGTTTACTTTCTGTACTACGTATAGAAAGTAGAGGAAGTATTAAAGAGGCTGAATGAAGATAAAAAGGACTTAAGGAACATGATAGGCTATTTACGTCTCTATCAAGAACTGATAGGTTAGGTTAGGTTAGGTCTACCATAGCTGCATGTGGAATACTTCGCTGAACTGATGTTTACTTCTTTTTCATGTGATAATGTGATTTTTTATCTAGGTTATAATACAAATTCATCGAAGAGAAGTAGTCCGATATACTAGAATCTCCCTGGCGTGACATAACAGAGGTTTGAGGTTATATTGTAACTGCAAGAGTTTGTTAACTGTCTAGTCTACGTATTGGCATAAACTGATGAAATTGTGGCTATACCTGACTAACAGGAGGAGAAATAAATAATTGGTGTTAGAATATTAGGTACATATGTGCGACATAAGTATAGAGCTAACCTCCAAGTGATCAAAATGAGACAATCAAGCAATGGGTACAGGAAGATAGCATGGAATATGTAGGAGAAGAACAAACAGGGAACGAAGGTGATCTGCAAACTTTGCACGAGGAAGTGAAGAAAGAAATTGTGTATTTTACCAAGATGTACATTTTTTGTACAGTAAGATTTTGTCTATCTCTTACAGTTTAACAGTTATACAAAAGTCATCCAGAGTAAACAGGACTACATGGGCTATAGTCAGACAATTCAAAATATGCATTTCATTTGTCATAAAAAATATCTTAAATGTATGGCAGTTTGATCAAAATGGATAGAGTCGTTTTCGAGAAACTCGAAATTTTCGAAAAATGTTCCATGTAAAGGGTAGTTTAGGGTGGAGCAATTTTCTTGAAAATCTTCGTGAGGTATCCTTGAAAGATGTTAAACTTAAATACCAACTTTGGTTTTTAGTAGAATTTTCGTTTTGAGTTATGTTGTCCACAGACAGACAGATTCATCTACTTACATATACCTATTAGGGAAATGTCAATTCTTTGCAGAAAGTCTCTTGTGCTACGTCAGATCCACTCCTATGACGTCATCAATGAAGAAGTGTGTAAGAAATCGCTATAATTTACAAGTAACATGCATGTATTTTCATTGCGAATAATTTGTCTTCTTCTGAATTGTAAGTTCCATGTAATTTCGTGTAATTTAAAGTGATAATGACGTGTATAATAGGTTCTTATGGCTATTGTTTGGGGACAATTCTAGCACAGGGAAAACCATAATTATACTGTAACATTGTCATGTGCTAGAAACTCCGTGGCGTGACGTCACAGGTTTACTGTTGAAAAGGTTCGAGTTTGAGGTTATGTAACTGCAAGTTTCTTACCCATTGCGAGTATGAGGTTAAATAATTGAAAAGTGAATATTGTTACAATTGTCGATAATGGGACCTGAAGATTGACTACAATGAAACAGTAAGTATCTGATTCTATCTGATGGGAAAAAGACGAAGTATGAGACACGGATATCAATTTAAAACTTAGCAATACGATGAAAATGATTATTTTACGCAATAAAACATCATTAATACAAAACTGATGTTATTTATTAATGCAAACTGGCATGAAGTGTGATATTTGTCCAGCAGAAGGTGAGTTAGGGGGTTGTTGCTCCAAGGGACAGCGGCACCCTGTCTGCCCGGACCAGAGCCATGGTCACCATGGCAACCAGCACAGCCAGATATTGATCTCTCGTTTAGCTCCTGTGCCTGATGCTGGGGACACTCGCTGAATGCAGAAAAGTGGCCCTCGTAATACAGCACTTGTACCTACCACATATGTTGTCCCATGTGAATGTGGTGTTACGTAAAAGAGAATGGCAATGGCAAACAGAAAAATATCACTGTTGCGTCACATGTCGAGATTTCACCGGAAATACATGTTTTGAGGATCCTTGAATACAAAAAAAATTAATTTTACTTTCTCTACTGCTAAGCAAGGGAAGTATTGTATTCCACTCAAAAATTCGATGTTGAAATTTCACCGAAAACATGTTTTGAGACCCCCTGAATACAAAAAAAGCATTTTTAGAAAAAGGTCCGTGTGTGTGTCTGTCTGCCTATGAACAGCATAACTCAAAAACAAAAAGTAGTTTAAAAACTAAACTTGGTATATAAGTTTAATGTCTTTCAAGGATGCGACACCAAGATTCTGAAGAAAATAGTCCCACCCTAAACTACCCTTTACATGGAAAATTTTTCGAAAATTCTGCTTTTTTTGAAAATGGTTCTAACGATTTTGATTAAAATTTCATATGTCTGAGATATTTGTATGACAAATAAAATGTATATTTTCAATTTTTTGACTATAACCTATGTAGTCCTGTTTACTCTGGATGACTTTTGAATAACTTGTAAACCATAAGAGATAGACAAATTTTTACTGTACAAAAATGTAGATCTTGCTAAAATACACAATTTATATCAAAATAAATTTTTTTGTAGAGTGAACCATTTCAAAGATATTCCTTGTTATTTGTGCCAGTTTCGGGAAATTTAAACTTTAAATCTTGAGAAATTACGCTATTTCAGGCACAAATGCCAGAAAATGAATGACGTCATTACCACAACATCACAGCCACAACATAGTTTTCTCCAATGTGTCTGTAAGAAAACTTGAAATTGCCCCCTTTAGAAATGCAGCAACATTTAGACACAGAACTTCGGCCAAAGCATCTAGTGAAACGGAATTCATATTTTTAATAGTTCTGTTATTGCGTCTAGAAGTATTGAAGCAACAGTCATATTACGTCATACATCTCTGATACTTTATTAAATTTATTAAGTGAGTAGAGAAAGCTGTGTGAATGTAATTAGTTGCATTTAATTTGAATCATAAACGTTGTATGTTTAAGGGTGAGTAGGGAAGCACATGTGAATGTATTAAATAAAAGAAAAGCGAGTACAGAAAGCTATGTGAGTATGGCGTATAGCATACAAAGCTTGTTCGACAAGAAATTTCACGGTGATCGGTCAAGTGACAACAAGGTCGAAATTAGCTTGCTTGTTGGCCATTTAATAGCCATACAAATGTAGCCTACTGTTCATGGGAAAATAGTGCATTACAAAAGCATGCGCTGCTAAGGTCTACATTTGTATGGTTACAAGGACAATTTCGACCTTATTGCTCTCAGAGTATGCCGTGTTGGAACAGGTGAAATCTTTACGTATTTTAATACATAAAACGTTGTAGATCTGATGATTTCACTTTTACCTTCAGTAATTATATTACTTTTAACAATTAACGCTTTATTAGTTTCTCTAGTACCTAAAGTACCAAACTTTTGATGTCGAGACTTCACTGGAAATATTTGTTTTGAGGGCCTATGAATACGAACAAAGCATTTTTAGAAAAAGGTTCTTGTCTCTGAAGAACATAATTCAAAAACGAAAAATCGCTCAAAAACCAAAGTTGGTATTTATGTTTAACATATTTTAAGGATGCGAAACGAAAATTTTGAAGAAAATTCCTCCATGCTAAGCTACCCTTTACATGGAAAATTTGATTTTTTCACAAATGTCTAGCCATTTTGTTAAAGAAGTAGGAGAGAAGGTCTACTAAGCATGTGAAGTGACTGTCGCCACGTTATAAAATCCAGGAGCACGTAACCGAGCAAAAGCAGAGAGCCGAGTGAGGGTGGGAGGGTGAAAGGGAACAGAAGTCAGAGCAACCTCACTTGACCACCAGCACCAACATTCACATCACCTTCTCTACTCACTCTTAGATAGGTGCATATGTAGGTATATCTACCCTATTGACGAATTTTATGTCGCCCGAACCTTCAGTCAGTTGGATGGCAGTCAGATATGTTATATTCCGCAGGTCCCTTAATGTTACTTAAACTTTCGCCAGGTTTTGTACAAAAAGCGTCCAAAGACAAGCACAAGTGGTTAAGGTATGACTCTGAAGAGAAAGAGCGACTGCTGCACAGAAAACAAAAGGTACATCTGTGCAGAAGAATCAGTTTTTTTTCCTTCTTTATATTTTTTAACACTGTTTGCTCCCTGCACATTAAATTTTGTTTTACGCTCCAACGTTTCCTCCTTTTACGCAACTTTAACTTTAATTTTTACTTTGAAAATGTGAAAGTTTGTTGAAGTTTAAAAAACCAAATACGAAAGAAAGATTTTAAAAAATATTTTCAATGTCCATCAAAACAAAAGTATTAAATTCTTTAAAAGCAATTATTTTTTTGTTCCTCCAGAGATTGTAATATTTTAGTTTTTTATGCGCATGAAATATTTTGAGTATTAAGGTATTGTTAACAAAATTCAATATCGAGATTTCACCGGAAATATATGTTTTGAGGCCCCCTAAATACAAAAGGTTTGTCTGTCACTCTCTGAACAAAATAACTAAAAATTAAAAATCGGCTAAAAACCGAAGTTGGTTAAATGTATTTCAAGGATGCGACACGAAGGTTTTGAAGAAAATTTCTCCACCATAAACTACTCTCTCCATGGAATACTTTTCGAAAATTTTTATTTTCTTGAAAATGACTTTAATGATTTTCATTAGAATACTATATTTAAGATATTTTATGAGAAATGGCAAATCTTACTGTATAAAAAATGTAGATATTGTTAAAACAGATACATTTGTTTGTGAAGTGAACCATTTCGGAGATATTCTTCGTTATTTGTGTGAGTTTTACAGTACTTAAACCTTTTTATCTCTTAGCCTTGTAAAGAGAACGGGATGTTTAAAAGATTTGACTATTGCTTTAAGTCTAGTGTATTCTCATATTGCCCTTGTACCTACAAGAAGATAAGTAATAATACAATTTGTACAAGATGTTTTAGTTTGTTGTCATTTGAGCAGATTTGCAGGGGAGTAATCAATGGCTGGCTGGCTGGCTGGGTTCTGGTAACGAGTTTCCGGTGATGCAGGTGCTGGTGCTGGATTCTGGTTGCCTAGGCAACCACTCTCTCTCTCTCTCTCTCTCGCTCTCTCAGTCGTTCCTTCTCATCCGGGTTTGCTGCGAGGGTCAATACAAGCTTGCCCTGCCTGCCTGCCTGCCTTTGTTCCCTTCAAACATTCCATTCTTACCTTCCTTCTGTTTAATAAATCCACTTCATACAAATGCTTCATTTTTGTCACATGACTCATCATTCACCAATCATGTATGCACACGACTACTTTTTTGGAATGAAAAAACTAATATGACTGAATTTGACAATTGTTTCTGTCATTGACTTGGTTTTAAACAACTAGAAGATTACCTTCGTTATGCTTTAATACTCTCGAACAACATAACCTTAAAAACAATGATGTAAGAATTTTAACAAATAAATAGAATCGTAAGTATTGTGAACCTCTATTTAATAACTTAAAGTTACCAACCATGGTTAATGTAGGTATACATATATGTATCTATGAGTAAACAGTCTACACCTGGCACAGGTCTAGGTTAAGTAAGTCCTGAATAAACTGCAACACAATACACATCAGCAATGTGGTTCATATTACCATCATTTGCAAGCACAAAACGCGAGAAACATTATATCAAATGTGAAAATCCTTAGAGTAACGTACAATAACATTAATTAACATTCATTTTCAGAGTTGGCACTGCATCTAACCCAGCAGGCCGCGAGAACAACAACAACAACCCATGCAAATGAACAATTAGACGTTATATGATGAATATAAATGAACCAATTTGCTATTCATTAAAGGTAGGTGTGCTATATTTAGCTAAAGGTACAATTTTGAAAGGTAAATGAATAGGGTTGGTGTGTTTGCAGGCCAATCTCTCCTGATATTAGCGATCTGTTCACTTGAGTTTTCGCTGTACCTACGTAAACAGTAACTGATTCCATACACATACATACATACATAACCTGGCCTTTTCCGTATTGTTTGACTTAAACCATCCAGATCCTCAGTAGAATATCCAAACCTGCTTTCTGCCATTTATGGATGCCCCTAGTTCTTATTTGAGAAACGTAAGAAAGTATTTAAGTTGCAGGGGACGACATAACCAAAGCAAGAGCCCATAAAGAAAATTACTGCAACACTCAAGAAAATAAATGTTCTTCTCATGACTTATTGCCCTATAATATTGTTCCGGCTCAAGTTTAGATTAGGTTGCTTGCCACTTGCCGGCTAGATTCTAAGTCCGAAGTTACTTACTGCGCATGCGCCGACAGTAGTTTCGTTCTTCTCATGACTTATTGCCCTATAATATTGTTTTGAAACTGAATTACAGAACAAATCATTGAAGTTTTCTCATGAAATTGAGAATAAATATGCGGCAAAAGATAATGTTATAGTTGAGCTCTCCATTGTGACAACTGAACACTCAGATACATTGTATATTCGAGAACTTGCATTCGAATGAAAGTTTCCATTCTTAAAACTATACGAAGACAGTGTTTTGCCCATCTCTAATGGCCAATTATATCACCACACGTTGGTATTAAAACAAACTAACACACAAGACTTTCTTCTCAGCATAACGAAAACGAAATCTCATTTAAATAAATACAAAACCTGGTATTTTAGGTTAGAATTTCCAAGGATGCGACACGAACATTTTCAAGAAATACTCCCACTCCAAATATACATATATAGCAGCGTCAATTACTTAACGTACATACATATGTACGTACATTATAAACGTAAGTTACGTTTGAATTCAGCACAACCTAAGTCTTCGTTACATTTCGCTAGATTATTATACAACTTTAAACATATAACATTCGAATTCTTCGGATCTTCCTTCAGTAAGAAACATTCTTTTCCCTTATCATTAACACTGCTTAACTGACATAAATAGTGCGAAATTACAGTGCCACAAAATGAATAATATAACTGGCATTTCAATAAGACAGCAATGACGTCAATACCTCCAGCTCTTAAGAAAACCTGAAATCGTTCCATCCACAAAACTTTTCACGTTCTTGCTCTTTGTGTGATTAATAAACTGTCAGCACTTCGCTCACAATGTCAAGTGAAATACAACCTACATATATTTTCAATAGTTTTGTAACAGTTGAAACAACCATATTACGTCATACAAATGTGATATGTGATATAGTTTCATTTATCATTGTTTTTACGTGTTTTAATACAGTACCTGAGCGGGAATGAAAATATAGTCCGTTAACTAACATAAAAAAATAGCATTCAAATTAAAAGAAGTACAAGAATTATTTTGCAAAAAGAGTGTGAAAATCTTGTAGTAACAATAAATGGAACACATTCGCATTGCGCACATGTTAAGTCACGCAATATGTAGAGCACCGCGGAGGAATACAATGTTTACATTGCAGTAATGCTTGACATGGAAACCGATACTGACTCATAAGTAATACATAGACTCAGTAACTGCCTTTCCAACTTTATTAAATGTTATTCAGTTCACATTACTGTTGTTCATTTCCCCTGATGACGCGGCAACTTCTCTGACACGCGCGTCTAGCGGGATGGCATAACCAGCAGGCGAGTGAAGCGAAGTCAAAAGCGAAAAGTCGGTTAAAAACCAAAGTTGGTATTTAAGTTTAATCTCTTTCAAGGATGCGACACGAAGATTTTGAAGAAAATAGCCCCACCCTAAACTACCCTTTACACGGGAAATTTTTCGAAAATTTTGATTTTCTTGAAAATGGCTCTAACGATTTTGATTAAAATGACGTATGATTAAGGTATTCTTATGAAAAATGACATTTATATTTTGAATTTTCTGGCTGTAGCCTATATAGCCCTGTTTATTCTGGATGACTTTTGAATAACTCGTAAACCGTAAAAGATGGACAAAATCTTACTGTACAAAAATGTAGATCTCGCTAAAACACACAATTTATGTCTGAATACAATTTTTTGTAGAGTGAACCATTTCGGAAATATTCCTTGTTATTTGTGTCAGTTTCCGAAAGCAAAACTTTCGTGAAATGGAACATCGTTGTTCAATTTTTTATACGTTAAGCGTGCAAAGAGAACGGGATCTCAAAGCTTTAAAACATTTTACTGTCGTTCAAAGTGTACTGTATTTCCATATCCCCTTGTACCTACAAGGAAATAAGCAATAAGGTAATTTGTACAAATGTTTATCTCAACTAACATGAACAAGATGTAGTACAAGAGTAGAGAAAGTCATGTGAGTGCAACACATCAGTAAGATTTGGTCTAACTCTTACGGTTTACCAGTTATACAAAAGTCATGCGGAGTAAACACGACTACATAGGCTATAGCCAGAAAATTCAAAATATGCATTTTATTTGTCATAAAAATGCATTAAAGATATGTTGGTTTTTCATACCCAAACGCCTGACACTCTGCAGCCACGCACCTCCCGTTTTTTTAAACATCTGGTATTTTAGTCAAAATCGCTAGAGAAATTGAATCTAGTCTGATCTAGTGAATGAAATTTTCTTTTTCTGTTCTCCATGGCTGATTTAAAGCAATTGAGAACTGAAAGATAAAACCGCCGGTCAACAGTAAATATCAGATAGCGAACATTTTTATCGTTTGTTGCTATGACATTGTCGCACCGAAAGCCACCGGCTCTACCAGCAAATGTGTTTGTCTTTTGCTTCTGCGGCCGAAAACTAGCCACTCAGCTTACGTCTTTTCGACAAAGATAAGGCAAATACGCCTCAGGTTTCTTTTAAGATAGCGTATGTTGGTTATAATTACATAAAGTCCAATTGAATGTAAGTAAAATTAAATACGTAATTCACAGTATTCCATTACAACTCACAAAGTTACTTTTCTCTAATTATATTTAACACAAATGTGGCAATTGTAGTCTTAAACCCTTTTCTTTGCATAAACGTTCTTACTTGGCCTTTTAAAACTGTCTTTGTTATTCAGTGCCTCCCTGGCAACGATTACATCTTGATAATATTCCCTGTAGTAGATGCTGTGGTTCATTTCCCCTGATGTTGCGGCAACTTCTCTGACACGTGTGTGTAGCGGGACGGTATAAAAAAATGAATAGTAATGTTCCATTTGACGAAAGTTTAAGTATTCCAAAGCTCATACAAATAACAAGGAATATCTCCGAAATGGTTCACCCTACAAAAAAATTTATTTGGACAAAAATTGCGTGTTTTAACGAGATCTAAATTTTTTGTACAGTAAGATTTGGTCTATCTCTTACGGTTTACCAGTTATGGAACAGCTACAGGGACTATAGCCAGAAAATTGAAGATATACATTTCATTTGGCACAAAAATAAGTTAAACATTTGGCATTTTAAACAAAATCGTTGGGCCATTTTCGAGAAAATCAAAATTTTCGAAACATTTTCCATGTAAAGGGTAGTTTAGGGTGGGGCTATTTTCTTCAAAATCTTTGTGTCGCATCTTTGAAAGACATTAAACTTAAATACCAACTTCGGCTTTAACCAACTTAGTATTTCACACGCATACACACGCGCGCGCGCGCGCACACACACACACACATACACACAGAGACCTTTTTCTAAAAATGCTTTTTTCATTCAGGGGGCCTCAAAACGTATACTGTCGAGTAATATTTATACGGACTGCTTCATAAATAAAATATCAATTCAAATACTATATCTGACTAGAACATGTTAAATTATATAATAAATAATGTAAAACATATTCATTTCACCTGTTTCTTATTATTCGTACTCTGAAGGCAATAAGGTCGGAATTAGCGTGCACGCCTACCTTTTGGTAGCCATACAAATATAGGCTTCTCTTCATGGGAAAGTGGACCTTAGCAATAGCCCATTGCAAAAGCATGCGCTGCTAAGGTCTATTTTCCCATGAAGAGTAGACTGGATTTGTATGGCTATAAGCACGTGAATTTCGACCTTGTTGCTTTAGTGTGTGTGGAGTGTTGCCTGTAATAAGGAACAGGTGAACCAGCTGTTGTACGTTTGACCTATCACCTCGAAATTCAGCACGTTTCATGGAAAACGCTTCTGTGCCATTCATTTTACTATACAACGCATTACATTCACATGCTTTTCTCTAGTCGCTTTTCTTTTAAGTAACACATTCACATATCCTTCCCTACTCATAGTTGAACATACAGTTCATACAATTTTCTGTGACTGAAACAGAAATGCCACATATTACATTCACGCGGTTTTTTCTACTCACTTTTAGGCTGCGAAACACGATCACATTTCTTTCTGCGTTCACCCTTCCGCATGCAATCTATAGACTTCGTGTCATTAAATGGAAATGCAACCTATTATACTCACACTGTTTTCTCTACCCACTTTTTTATGAAACACTTGCTTCTCTACTCCCTCTTCTACAAACAAATCATAAAGCTTTCTGTGTGATTGAATGTGTTACATTCATAAAGTTTTCTCCACTTGCTTTTCTTTCTATGCTATTTGACGTTGCGCTTTTGCATGTTTTTTTTTTGTTTGTTTGTTAATTTTTTGTTCTTTATATTATCCTGATTGTTTAAGTGTGTAAAGTGATATTTTTAACTGTGTGCAAACAAAGAGAAGGCTGTTTGTGAAGTAATAGGGTTTTATTGAAGAATGTGTTTGTTAAGGACCGATATAGAGGTAGAGGGAGGGAGCTGTGTGAATGTGAAATTTGGAAGGTCCCGGGCGGGATGGCTGGCTGGGCTCAGCCGGGGAAAGATCGATGTAGGAAACTGCGGTATCCATAGCGACGTGTCCGAGCAGGCTCGCAGCCTCCCAGTTCTGTAGCAATTACCTCCACATCTTCATCGCACCATCGGGAACACTTATTCACATCACTTTCTCTACTTACTCCTCTACAAATAGATACTATCTGATTCATATTAATAAATATTTGGATAACTTCACCATGTTCTTCTTCTTCTTCTTCTTCTTCTTCTTCTTCTTCTTCTTCTTCTTCTTCTTCTTCTTCTTCTTAAAGAAATAGGCTTAGGCGGCGTCAGGGCCGAGCGGTTAGAGCGTTCGCCTACAACCCAGGTGGCTCGGGTTCGATCCCACAGACCCACGTGTGGTATTCCTGGTGGACGAAACGGCGTTTTACGGTTTCCCCTACCACTCATTCCACTAATTCTTTGTATTCATCGATTTGGCCTGTATTTCATATGATCGTCTTCCTCACTCTCATACTTGCGGGTGTTCACTCTGTCTGGTACATAGGTTCCTGTGTTCCCTGACAGACGTCTGACTCTAGACACTGGCTTGTAAGTCCTACATAAGGGGAGGGTAATCACTTCCTCACTCTCATACTTGCAGGTGTTCACTCTGTCTGGTACATAGGTTCCTGTGTTCCCTGACAGACGTCTGACTCTAGACACTGGCTTGTAAGTCCTACATAAGGGGAGGGTAATCACTTCCTCACTCTCATACTTGCAGGTGTTCACTCTGTCTGGTACATAGGTTCCTGTGTTCCCTGACAGACGTCTGACCCTAGACTCTGTCTTGCAAGTCCTACATAAGGGGAGAGTAATCACTTCCTCACTCTCATACTTGCAGGTGTTCACTCTGTCTGGTACATAGGTTCCTGTGTTCCCTGACAGACGTCTGACTCTAGACACTGGCTTGTAAGTCCTACATAAGGGGAGGGTAATCACTTCCTCACTCTCATACTTGCAGGTGTTCACTCTGTCTGGTACATAGGTTCCTGTGTTCCCTGACAGACGTCTGACCCTAGACTCTGTCTTGCAAGTCCTACATAAGGGGAGAGTAATCACTTCCGCACTCTCATACTTGCAGGTGTTCACTCTGTCTGGTACATAGGTTCCTGTGTTCCCTGACAGACGTCTGACTCTAGACACTGGCTTGTAAGTCCTACATAGGGGGAGGGTAATCACTTCCTCATTCTCATACTTGCAGGTGTTCACTCTGGTACATAGGTTCCTGTGTTCCCTGACAGACGTCTGACTCTAGACACTGTCTTGTAAGTCCTACATAAGAGGAGGGTAATCACTTCCTCACTCTCATACTTGCAGGTGTTCACTCTGTCTGGTACATAGGTTCCTGTGTTCCCTGACAGACGTCTGACTCTAGACACTGACTTGTAAGTCCTACATAAGGGGAGGGTAATCACTTCCTCACTCTCATACTTGCAGGTGTTCACTCTGTCTGGTACATAGGTTCCTGTGTTCCCTAACAGACGTCTGACTCTAGACACTGTCTTGTAAGTCCTACATAAGAGGAGGGTAATCACTTCCTCACTCTCATACTTGCAGGTGTTCACTCTGTCTGGTACATAGGTTCCTGTGTTCCCTGACAGACGTCTGACTCTAGACACTGACTTGTAAGTCCTACATAAGAGGAGGGTAATCACTTCCTCACTCTCATACTTGCAGGTGTTCACTCTGTCTGGTACATAGGTTCCTGTGTTCCCTGACAGACGTCTGACTCTAGACACTGACTTGTAAGTCCTACATAAGGGGAGGGTAATCACTTCCTCACTCTCATACTTGCAGGTGTTCACTCTGTCTGGTACATAGGTTCCTGTGTTCCCTGACAGACGTCTGACTCTAGACACTGACTTGTAAGTCCTACATAAGAGGAGGGTAATCACTTCCTCACTCTCATACTTGCAGGTGTTCACTCTGTCTGGTACATAGGTTCCTGTGTTCCCTGACAGACGTCTGACTCTAGACACTGGCTTGTAAGTCCTACATAAGGGGAGGGTAATCACTTCCTCACTCTCATACTTGCAGGTGTTCACTCTGTCTGGTACATAGGTTCCTGTGTTCCCTGACAGATGTCTGACTCTAGACACTGCCTTGTAAGTCCTACATAAGGGGAGGGTAATCACTTCCTCACTCTCATACTTGCAGGTGTTCACTCTGTCTGGTACATAGGTTCCTGTGTTCCCTGACAGACGTCTGACTCTAGACACTGACTTGTAAGTCCTACATAAGGGGAGGGTAATCACTTCCTCACTCTCATACTTGCAGGTGTTCACTCTGTCTGGTACATAGGTTCCTGTGTTCCCTAACAGACGTCTGACTCTAGACACTGTCTTGTAAGTCCTACATAAGAGGAGGGTAATCACTTCCTCACTCTCATACTTGCAGGTGTTCACTCTGTCTGGTACATAGGTTCCTGTGTTCCCTGACAGACGTCTGACTCTAGACACTGACTTGTAAGTCCTACATAAGAGGAGGGTAATCACTTCCTCACTCTCATACTTGCAGGTGTTCACTCTGTCTGGTACATAGGTTCCTGTGTTCCCTGACAGACGTCTGACTCTAGACACTGACTTGTAAGTCCTACATAAGGGGAGGGTAATCACTTCCTCACTCTCATACTTGCAGGTGTTCACTCTGTCTGGTACATAGGTTCCTGTGTTCCCTGACAGACGTCTGACTCTAGACACTGACTTGTAAGTCCTACATAAGAGGAGGGTAATCACTTCCTCACTCTCATACTTGCAGGTGTTCACTCTGTCTGGTACATAGGTTCCTGTGTTCCCTGACAGACGTCTGACTCTAGACACTGGCTTGTAAGTCCTACATAAGGGGAGGGTAATCACTTCCTCACTCTCATACTTGCAGGTGTTCACTCTGTCTGGTACATAGGTTCCTGTGTTCCCTGACAGATGTCTGACTCTAGACACTGCCTTGTAAGTCCTACATAAGGGGAGGGTAATCACTTCCTCACTCTCATACTTGCAGGTGTTCACTCTGTCTGGTACATAGGTTCCTGTGTTCCCTGACAGACGTCTGACTCTAGACACTGACTTGTAAGTCCTACATAAGGGGAGGGTAATCACTTCCTCACTCTCATACTTGCAGGTGTTCACTCTGTCTGGTACATAGGTTCCTGTGTTCCCTAACAGACGTCTGACTCTAGACACTGTCTTGTAAGTCCTACATAAGAGGAGGGTAATCACTTCCTCACTCTCATACTTGCAGGTGTTCACTCTGTCTGGTACATAGGTTCCTGTGTTCCCTGACAGATGTCTGACTCTAGACACTGCCTTGTAAGTCCTACATAAGGGGAGGGTAATCACTTCCTCACTCTCATACTTGCAGGTGTTCACTCTGTCTGGTACATAGGTTCCTGTGTTCCCTGACAGATGTCTGACTCTAGACACTGCCTTGTAAGTCCTACATAAGGGGAGGGTAATCACTTCCTCACTCTCATACTTGCAGGTGTTCACTCTGTCTGGTACATAGGTTCCTGTGTTCCCTAACAGACGTCTGACTCTAGACACTGTCTTGTAAGTCCTACATAAGGGGAGGGTAATCACTTCCTCACTCTCATACTTGCAGGTGTTCACTCTGTCTGGTACATAGGTTCCTGTGTTCCCTGACAGATGTCTGACTCTAGACACTGCCTTGTAAGTCCTACATAAGGGGAGGGTAATCACTTCCTCACTCTCATACTTGCAGGTGTTCACTCTGTCTGGTACATAGGTTCCTGTGTTCCCTGACAGACGTCTGACTCTAGACACTGACTTGTAAGTCCTACATAAGGGGAGGGTAATCACTTCCTCACTCTCATACTTGCAGGTGTTCACTCTGTCTGGTACATAGGTTCCTGTGTTCCCTAACAGACGTCTGACTCTAGACACTGTCTTGTAAGTCCTACATAAGAGGAGGGTAATCACTTCCTCACTCTCATACTTGCAGGTGTTCACTCTGTCTGGTACATAGGTTCCTGTGTTCCCTGACAGACGTCTGACTCTAGACACTGACTTGTAAGTCCTACATAAGAGGAGGGTAATCACTTCCTCACTCTCATACTTGCAGGTGTTCACTCTGTCTGGTACATAGGTTCCTGTGTTCCCTGACAGACGTCTGACTCTAGACACTGACTTGTAAGTCCTACATAAGGGGAGGGTAATCACTTCCTCACTCTCATACTTGCAGGTGTTCACTCTGTCTGGTACATAGGTTCCTGTGTTCCCTGACAGACGTCTGACTCTAGACACTGACTTGTAAGTCCTACATAAGAGGAGGGTAATCACTTCCTCACTCTCATACTTGCAGGTGTTCACTCTGTCTGGTACATAGGTTCCTGTGTTCCCTGACAGACGTCTGACTCTAGACACTGGCTTGTAAGTCCTACATAAGGGGAGGGTAATCACTTCCTCACTCTCATACTTGCAGGTGTTCACTCTGTCTGGTACATAGGTTCCTGTGTTCCCTGACAGATGTCTGACTCTAGACACTGCCTTGTAAGTCCTACATAAGGGGAGGGTAATCACTTCCTCACTCTCATACTTGCAGGTGTTCACTCTGTCTGGTACATAGGTTCCTGTGTTCCCTGACAGACGTCTGACTCTAGACACTGACTTGTAAGTCCTACATAAGGGGAGGGTAATCACTTCCTCACTCTCATACTTGCAGGTGTTCACTCTGTCTGGTACATAGGTTCCTGTGTTCCCTGACAGACGTCTGACTCTAGACACTGGCTTGTAAGTCCTACATAAGGGGAGGGTAATCACTTCCTCACTCTCATACTTGCAGGTGTTCACTCTGTCTGGTACATAGGTTCCTGTGTTCCCTGACAGATGTCTGACTCTAGACACTGCCTTGTAAGTCCTACATAAGGGGAGGGTAATCACTTCCTCACTCTCATACTTGCAGGTGTTCACTCTGTCTGGTACATAGGTTCCTGTGTTCCCTGACAGACGTCTGACTCTAGACACTGACTTGTAAGTCCTACATAAGGGGAGGGTAATCACTTCCTCACTCTCATACTTGCAGGTGTTCACTCTGTCTGGTACATAGGTTCCTGTGTTCCCTAACAGACGTCTGACTCTAGACACTGTCTTGTAAGTCCTACATAAGAGGAGGGTAATCACTTCCTCACTCTCATACTTGCAGGTGTTCACTCTGTCTGGTACATAGGTTCCTGTGTTCCCTGACAGATGTCTGACTCTAGACACTGCCTTGTAAGTCCTACATAAGGGGAGGGTAATCACTTCCTCACTCTCATACTTGCAGGTGTTCACTCTGTCTGGTACATAGGTTCCTGTGTTCCCTGACAGATGTCTGACTCTAGACACTGCCTTGTAAGTCCTACATAAGGGGAGGGTAATCACTTCCTCACTCTCATACTTGCAGGTGTTCACTCTGTCTGGTACATAGGTTCCTGTGTTCCCTAACAGACGTCTGACTCTAGACACTGTCTTGTAAGTCCTACATAAGGGGAGGGTAATCACTTCCTCACTCTCATACTTGCAGGTGTTCACTCTGTCTGGTACATAGGTTCCTGTGTTCCCTGACAGATGTCTGACTCTAGACACTGTCTTGTAAGTCCTACATAAGGGGAGGGTAATCACTTCCTCACTCTCATACTTGCAGGTGTTCACTCTGTCTGGTACATAGGTTCCTGTGTTCCCTGACAGACGTCTGACTCTAGACACTGACTTGTAAGTCCTACATAAGGGGAGGGTAATCACTTCCTCACTCTCATACTTGCAGGTGTTCACTCTGTCTGGTACATAGGTTCCTGTGTTCCCTAACAGACGTCTGACTCTAGACACTGTCTTGTAAGTCCTACATAAGAGGAGGGTAATCACTTCCTCACTCTCATACTTGCAGGTGTTCACTCTGTCTGGTACATAGGTTCCTGTGTTCCCTGACAGACGTCTGACTCTAGACACTGACTTGTAAGTCCTACATAAGAGGAGGGTAATCACTTCCTCACTCTCATACTTGCAGGTGTTCACTCTGTCTGGTACATAGGTTCCTGTGTTCCCTGACAGACGTCTGACTCTAGACACTGACTTGTAAGTCCTACATAAGGGGAGGGTAATCACTTCCTCACTCTCATACTTGCAGGTGTTCACTCTGTCTGGTACATAGGTTCCTGTGTTCCCTGACAGACGTCTGACTCTAGACACTGACTTGTAAGTCCTACATAAGAGGAGGGTAATCACTTCCTCACTCTCATACTTGCAGGTGTTCACTCTGTCTGGTACATAGGTTCCTGTGTTCCCTGACAGACGTCTGACTCTAGACACTGGCTTGTAAGTCCTACATAAGGGGAGGGTAATCACTTCCTCACTCTCATACTTGCAGGTGTTCACTCTGGTACATAGGTTCCTGTGTTCCCTGACAGACGTCTGGCTCTAGACACTGGCTTGTAAGTCGTACATAAGGGGAGAGTAATCACTTCCTCACTCTCATACTTGCAGGTGTTCACTCTGTCTGGTACATAGGTTCCTGTGTTCCCTGACAGACGTCTGGCTCTAGACACTGGCTTGTAAGTCGTACATAAGGGGAGGGTAATCACTTCCTCACTCTCATACTTGCACGTGTTCACTCTGTCTGGTACATAGGTTCCTGTGTTCCCTGACAGACGTCTGACTCTAGACACTGTCTTGTAAGTCCTACATAAGGGGAGGGTAATCACTTCCTCACTCTCATACTTGCAGGTGTTCACTCTGTCTGGTACATTGGTTACTGTGTTCCCTGACAGACGTCTGACTCTAGACACTGGCTTGTAAGTCCTACATAAGGGGAGGGTAATCACTTCCTCACTCTCATACTTGCAGGTGTTCACTGTCTGGTACATAGGTTCCTGTGTTCCCTGACAGACGTCTGACTCTAGACACTGTCTTGTAAGTCCTACATAAGGGGAGGGTAATCACTTCCTCACTCTCATACTTGCAGGTGTTCACTCTGTCTGGTACATAGGTTCCCGTGTTTCCTGACAGACGTCTGACCTTAGACACTGGCTTGTAAGTCCTACACAAGGGAAGGGTAATCACTTCCTCACTCTCATACTTGCAGGTGTTCACTCTGTCTGGTACATAGGTTCCCGTGTTTCCTGACAGACGTCTGACCTTAGACACTGGCTTGTAAGTCCTACATAAGTAAAGGAAGTGTTGTATTCCACCCAAAAATTTGATGTCGAGATTTCACCGGAAATATATGTTTTGAGACCCCCTGAATAAGAAAAAAGCATTTTTAGAAAAATTTCCATTTGTGTGTGTGTCAGTCTGAGGACAGCGTAACTCAAAAACGAAAAGTCAATTTGAAATGGCTCTAACGATTTTTATTAAAATGCCATATGTTTAAGATATTTGTATGACAAATGAAATGTATATTTTGAACTTTTCTGGCTATAGCCTATGTAGTCCTGTTTACTCTGGATGACTTTTGAATAACTCCTAAACCATAAGAGACAGACAAATTCTTAATATACAAAAAATGTAGATCGCACTAAAAGACAGAATTTATGTTGTAATAAATTTTTTGACAGAGTGAACCGTTTTGGAGATATTCCTTGTTATTTGTGTCACTTTTGTAAAACTTATAACTTTGCTGAAATGGAAGAGTGTTGTTCATTTTTTATATGTTAAGCGTGCAAAGAGAATGGGATTTCAAAGCTTTAAAAGAATTGACCTTCGCTCAAAGTGTACTGTATTTTAATATTTCCCTTGTACCTACACGGAAATAAGCAATAAGATAATTTGCAGAAATGTTTATCTCAACTAAGACGAAGAAGATATAGGAATAAGAATTTGTAAGAATAGTTAGCACAAAAGTAGAGAAAGTCATGTGAGTGCAAGACATCAGATTTTTAAAATTTTTAATGTTTGTAGTTATATGAAAATATGATGTACATCAAATTTCATTAAAATTGGATAATTCTTTTATGATATATAAATTATTTTATAAATTTAATTGGCACCTTTTGAAAATGTGATATGCACATACTGACTTTTTGAAATTGGTTTATATTGGCAGAACTGGTACTCTAAAACATGGATAACAATTGCATGTAGAGATATTTCAAATACCCTTGCTGTTATGATGTACATATTTTTTTAATAACAAACAAAATTTAATCTTAAAAATTATTGATTTTTCACACTTAAAAAAATGTTTTTTGGAATTCAAGTTAATGAAAACGTCAATATTGAATCATAGAATTGTTTAGCTGCTATTTATGAATACTTTTAGAAATTTTCATTCAATTTGAAACAAACTTGAGGCACAATGTACATTTGGAATATGCAGAAATCTAGTTTTGAGAAAAACATGTTTTTATATAGGAACATGCGTACTGTGTACCTACGTTAAGGTTCATAATGACTACATGGAGGGGGGATAAGAAAAATGTTAGCATGGGAGTTCCAGAAATATTTTAAGGTAAAAAATGCAGTTTTCAACTTTTTGACCAATTTTGTCCAAAATTTCATTCCAGTGTCCCTTACCAGTTTTTTAACATTTTAATAAATCTTTTTTGTGGAAGTTGTTTTACTTCCAAAGGAAGCTTGTTAAATGAGTTGAACTGTTGATAGCAGTAAGGACTAGTTGTGGACTTAGTCAGTCGACTGTGGGGCATATCTAAATCATGTTTGTGACTGTGTGGACGTGCTTCGTTAGTAGCAATGGAGGGGCTTATAGTTAGAGCTCGGAAGTTCATGCCCTAAAAAATACTAAAATATGCATGCAAATATGCTCTTAAAAACTTGAAAATATGCCAAGAAATATGTAGTATTTCATTAAAACAATTAATGTCCCTTTGCAGTAGACAAGATGAGTTAGTATAACTAATAAATAAAGTTACCTTATTCCTTACAGGTTGAAGCAGAAGTGGTCCTGCTGCTAGTATTAATTGCTAAATTGCAGTTCATAACCAACACTTTGCACAAATGTTCAACTGTAAAACATCATCTGTTGTCTCGCAAGACACCTTTGTGACGTGAGAAACTTCTCTCCACGTTACAAGATGTTATCGGGCATATTTAAATGATGTTATCTGCTTCACAGAGAGAGTCAAGTCTCTTGGTGTGACAGATGGTTTTCTTTCGAGGATGTCTCGAATATCGCACATCTGTTTATAACCAGAATTTTTTGAAATTACATAATTCACTTTCTCTTTCACTTTTTGACCTATGCTACCAGAAACCGAACTAGGAGCACATATTTTTTTCAAAGACAATAAGTGATTCATACAAAGGAGATCCTACAGCTTCCAATGCCGTTATGGCTGTTTGTAAGAAAGAAAAATGTGCAGATATGAAACTAAGATCCTCTTTTAACCCAGTGCCTGACAGAATATTTTGCACAGTTTCTATTGATGAAGCATCTTTCGAGTCCAATGAATTAACATCATCGAGTATTTCTATGTGCTCAGGATAATATAAAACTGCATCGACCCATGTTCCCCATCAAGTTAACACTGGTGCAGGAGGAAGCTGGATATTAGGTGCTGTTGATCTAAACAACTTAACTCTTTTAGGAGATTTAACAAAACTTCTCTTTGTACTGGACACAAATCTATCTACCAATGGGAAAGAATCACGTATTGTCTCAGAAATGCAACGAAGAGCATGTGCCAAGCAAGTTATATGAATTAAGTTAGGAAAAATACCTTTCAGAGTTTGTCCTGATTTTACCATATTATACAGATGGAAAAAAGAATAAAAAAACCGCAAAAATCATTAAAATATGCAATATAGGGGCTATAATATTGAAATATTATGCATTTATCAAAAATCAAGAAAACATACAGTTATATGCACCATAAAATCATGTCCAAATAACTGAAAATTCCATAATTTGTGCACATAATGTAAAAGCATACATTTTTAACCCCTATGAAAAAACATGCAAATGCATGAACTTCCTAGCCCTACTTATAGTATATTTCAATATGTGTAATGAAATTATTTTCCCCTTCACACACAAGTCACTCTGCAGTGTCTGAGGAGCACTATGTGACCTGACAGATTGAATGCACTAGTCTTAAAACTCAAAAACTACTGAATAAAGTGTGTAAAAAGCCTCATTGGCTTTATTTTAATAATTATTATAATTTAATAATTATACATTTAAAATGTGGCAAACTTTGTTCCTCTTCCAATGAAATAATGCCAGCTACACCAATAAATTTACTTCTTGCTCTCATTTTTCATTACTCAGGAAAACTTGTAACACAACCACACTTCGAGACTGCTGCACTTTCAGGATTAGTAGACAATGAGAAATTAATAATAATAATAATAATAATAATAATAATAATAATAATAATAATAATAATAATAATAAATAATAATAAATAATAATAATAATAATAATAATAATAATAATAATAATAATAATAATAATAATAATAATAATAATAATAATAATAATAATA